>JAENJI010000017.1:0-199847 GCA_018901935.1 Pugionium cornutum | reverse complement strand
TTTCGTATGTCCTTCTTTCTCTTTCTCCAAAGTTACATCACTTAAGATTATCTTCGCATCTTTTGTGTTTGTGTTGAAGCTTTCAGATTGATGAGCAAAGATAGTGCCTTGTTCATCATTTTCTGTCTCACTAGCTTTCTCTTCAACAACAGAAATAGTCTTCGCTGCTTCTCCTTTTTTGCGTTCTGAGTCTTCGGTTTCTTTCTTCCCTAAGAACAGTATGAGTTATAAAAGTTCATGCTTTAGAAAAACTTTGAAACAATTCTGAATGTTTGGTAGCTACCTGAACCATTTACAACATCTGGTTCTGTCGGAATAAAATTGTGTCCCAAACCGCTACTTGTGATCTTGTCATCGGGAACAGTACTCTCTACTTCCATGGATGAGTGGTCAAGTACTGTTCCTGCACAAGCTTCTTCAACACTTGTCTGTATATAAGAAACATGTTACTATCTCCAAAACAGATAACCAAGTTGTAATACTTAGACAGACAAGTTCTTGTAAGATCTATACTTTCTCTGTGTTTTGAATTTTTAAAAAAATACAGAATCCGTGGCTAGAGATTACAATAATTAGGAAATCTAGTTTTCAAGATCTTAAAGCTTTCAATCATCAGATTGCAAAAGGAAAAAGGTAAGAAAAAAGAACATACTTTTTCATAGTTTACTTGTAAACTCAAAATTCTGAAAGAAAAAGATGATTATGAAACCTTTGTAAAGTCTGGTTCTTGGATGATGACGACTCCAGTTTCCATCTTTCATGCAGAGAAAGAATATGATTTGGAGGTTTAGGGTTTGAACAGTTGTTTTCTCTGCAAGAAACTTACCTGTAACTACTGATTCTGAATCACCCAGGTCATTAGATACATATGATGAAGGAAAAAAAAACAGATATATAGTATATGATCACTTGATATATATAAAAAGAAATGGATTTGAAGTCAGTGAGAAGACAGGTAGATGATGAATAGTGACAAAACAAAGCACAATTGTACAATGGGGTTTGGCTTTTAAAATTAAACTTTTGTGGGCCTTTTGATTTGATCATTCCACATGCAATTGGTAGGATCCTCAATTACAGCTTTATTATTCTCTCAAAGGCAATCACAAAAATAGAACATAATCATAAACATATTTTTAAAAAAAATCAATTATACAGTTAGCACTATGTATTTTAGGATAAGATAAAGAAAAATATCAGTTTTTGGAGATATTTTCATAATTAAAATTAGACACATTAGATTTAATTCAGATATTACGAATAATTTGGCAATTAACTAAAATAGTAATATTTCAAATTTTTGTTCTAAATATATCAATAATTATTTAAATTTCTAAAAATATTACAAATTTAATATTAAAATAATTAAAAAAAAATTCCTAATGAAAAAAATTTAAACATTAAATTGGAAAAGTAAAGTCAAACATTATGTTTTAATTTTATATATAGTTTATTTAAGATAAATAATTTATTTTTATATAATAATCTGTGTTATATTTTTGAGTTTTAGTTTTATTGTGTTAAATTTGGAAAATAAATTTAAAATAATGTTATTTTAGAATATTACTCATAATTTAATTTTAATAAAATAGATTTAAACTAAATTATTGATCTTATTTCAATTATTAAGAAGTGAAAAAAAAACATAAGAAAACACAAAAACACATAACTTTTTAGTAGCTCATGTACATGTGGAACACTGTGATACCTAATGTAATGATTAACTTCTTGCAGGTATAAAAAAAAACATTTTAATATAAATTTTTTCAATGTGAATAGCACATTATTCAAATGTGTATAAATTGAAGTTTGTGTATACTATTTCAAAGGTAATTTATGACACTATTTTCAAATATGTAGATTATTACTTAATTTATTTTAGTTGAATATTTATATATAACATTACTCTTTGGAATAATCCTTTCAAATTTATCGTTTTGTTTACAATATGGTTCATACATAATTAATTATACTATATTATAATATATATATATATACTAGATTTATACCCACGACGGAAAAAATATTCATATTATTTATTAGTAAACATAAATTAAATATTATATAATTTTAATATTTATTTAAAATTAATTTTAATATTAATTTTTATATATGTAAATTAAGGAAAAAAATAATTACTTTTTATGAATTTAATAATATTTTTTGTTAGTTTAATCAAATATATTGATTTTTAACAAAATTAATAACAATGACATATATTATAATTATTTTATTAATTTAAACCTATTTATATATTTATTTGAAATTTAATATGGTGATGACACGTCAACATGATATTTCTGTTAATAAGAGTAATATTATTATTTTTTAAATGTTTGTCAAATAATATATTAAAGATTTGTTACTTTTTAATATTTCAAAGAATAGTTTTAAAATGATTATTCTTGATATTTTCAAAAAGAATTTGACTAGTATAAATACCAAATCTTCACAAATATCCAAAATCGAAAACATATTCAGAATATTCAGATCAAATCCAGAATAACAAAATTTGTTACACATTGAGTATGAATCGAATACTATCTGACCACATGACTATCCCTAATTTTTAGCATAATTTATGGCATTTAGTTAGAAAATATTTGTTTAAACAAAGTAGAAAAATTCATTTAAGAATCGTATATTTATCTTTGTAATTAATCTAAACGCAATCAATTCAAAATTAGAAATTTTAGGAATATAATATATTATGATTAACCTGTCTAATCAATTTTTCCTTTTCATCATTTGTATTAACTAAGTTCTGCATAAATATATTCTAATTGGTAATAATGAAAATTAGATTGGATTTATTGATTTCTTTTTTGAAAAGAAATTGTAAGTTAGTAATAATAATAATAATAAAGTAAATTACATCATTGATTATAAGTTAGTGGAATCTTCTGCAAATGTTAATACGACATTGTCCATTTCAATTTCAAAAAGAGCTGGCCGCCATTAGGAGGACTGACTCAATTATCTTCATCAACTTGTATAATATATGCTTTCTCTATTTAAATAATATATGCTTACTATTATATATTATTTTTCATTTCATTCCAAAAAGTTTAGTACTAAATATTTATAATTTACCGACAAAAGGAGTTATTATTATTGCACATGATATTAAGATTTTTTTTATTAAGAATATTTTTAGAGTAATATTTTAAAATAGTATTTTTTAAAAAATTTTAAATGAAATTTTTTTAAAATAGCACATAATAATAAGAGTAATATCGTAAATAGTATTATTTTAAATTCATCTTCCAAATTTAACACAGTAAAACTAAAATTTCAAAAGTATCACATTATTATGTGAAAATAATTATTTAATTTAAATAAACTATATATAAAATTAAAATATAATATTTGGGTTTACTTTTTTTAATTTATGGTTTAAATTTTTTATTAGGAATAAGTTTTTTGATTATGTTAGTATTAAATTTGTGTTATTTATATAAATTTAAATGATTAGTGGTATATTTACAATAAAAATTTGAAATAGTATTATTTTAATCAATTGATCTAATTATAATTATGTGAAAATGTTGATTTACTCTAAATAAAATTATATGTAAATTTTAAAATATTATATTTGAGTTTTTCTAATTTAGAATTTAGTTGTTTATTAAAATAATAATTTATTTTAATTTTAAATTTTTTATAATTATTAAATATTTAAATAATTAATATTAATTTTGAAATAAAAATTATTAAAAATATTATTTTAGAGAATTATTCAATTTTTTAAACGGTTATGTTATTACATCTATATTATATTATCCATAAAAAATTTAAGAAGAAAATTATAAATTTAAGGTCGTTGGAGTAATTCATATTAAAAAAATGAAAACGACGAACTTTTTTAATTTCTACAAACTATGTTTTCTCATAAATTAAATTGATTATTTGGATTAGTGGGTGCAATTGGACACTTCAGCTGTCTTAATAATGTTCGTTTAAAGCAATGTTTTGTATATTTTTTTTTGTCATTTTGTGTTTGTTTGGTCACTACAAACCAGTAATGATTATATTAAATTATGTTTAATATATATTTGTTATGTCGTCAAGTATGTTTTTTTGACGTAAATGAGACATTTGACCATATAGTATAAATTGAGACATTTGATTATCAAATACCATCCAAATACAATTTACATGACCGATTAAACTATATTTTAGAACACTTTATAAAAGGTGGCGACACCAAACATAATAGACATTTATTTGCTTAAATTCGAGTTTTAACTAAATTGTACAACTGCATTGAATAAAATAATATTTTAATAATTCAATTTATTCAAAATTAAAATATTATAAATAGTTGGGCAATTAACAAAATAGTACTCTTTTAAATTTATAAAAATATCACAAATTTAATATTAAAATTTTTTATAACTTTTTAATAAAAAAAATTAAACTCCAAATTAGAAAAAAATCCAATATAATTTTTAATTATATTTATCATTTATTTATGGTAAATATGTATTTTTAGAAAATAATTTGTGTTATTTTTGAATTTTAAGTTTAGAATGCTAAATTTACAACAAAAAATTTAAAATATGATATTTTAGGATATTACTCTAAATATTTTAATTTAAAAATAAAATAAACTTTTATAATTATATTTTGACCAAAAATTTAAAATAATGTAATGTCACGGCAAAGTATGCACGAATCCGTAATATATTAATTGAGAAACATTTTAACAAATAAAATTTACATTCACGTGTGATTTACAAGTATTACACGTGTCACACTATGAAAATATTTTAAGACAAATATTAAACAAGATATAATTTATTAGATTATTTACAAAAATGACATTAGACAAATATTTAATAATATATTATATATAAATCATTAATATTTCGATATAAAAAGCAAACACAATATAAAATAAATTAATTAAATTTTTTTAAAAAATTAGTAAAACAAAATATAAATAAAATTTTGTCGAAATTAAATATTTATCATATTTACAGTTATTTACATATTTAATAATATTGTCTATCCAATATGTAGATAATTTAAATTGATTTGTATAATATGATTTCATTATATATTTTATTTTTTAACTAATATTAAAAAAATTAAAAGTTATTTTAAATATGAGATAATTGTAAATGTATCAAATTTATATTTATTAAATAAATAATCAATTATAATATGTAAATATTTTTAATAGTTTAATTTAAAAGTGAAATTAAAATATTTATAATTATAGTTTAATCAAAATTTTAAAATAATGTAAAAATGAATGCTAAGTGTCATGGCAAAGTATGCACGAATCACTGTTATTTTCTGCAATTTTTCCAAAAAAGACAAAAACATGCATAAATTCATCGTGTTAATAAAACTTTATCCTATTGTAATTGTATTATATTAATATATGTGGACATCAATGTGGGTCCAATGCGTTTTGTGTCATTAATTTAAGTCAAATCCGTATATATGTATAATTTTAATATATAATATTGACTGAAGATTGAACCACTACGTATGCAGATAAAAAGGAGGTTCCAATCGAACCGACCAAACCGAAAATTATTGTCTTTAAGTTGCCGTCCCAAAGAAGATTATTGAAGATAATTCCAATTTTGCTTTGGTTACACTGTACCAATAATAAATTCAAGGATAACATTTGGTATCATAAAGGAAAATTAATATTTGAATGGAATATACTTTGGTCCGATGTATCTATCTTTTCTTCTCAATTTATTGCGTCGATGATTGCATAGAAATGTCAATCGAACTGATCCAATATGATGTGTATGTTCCGTAAAAATATTCATAAATTATATAATACTAGATTTATATCCATGCTAAATTCAGATAAAGTTATTTTTTTAAAATATTTTTCAAATAATATACTTGAGATTACGATACTAACTTAAATCTATTTATATTTATTTGAAGTTATTTATAAATTAACATATAAACAATTTAAAGAAATAAAAATTATTTGTTTTACAAATGTAATAGTAATTTTTGGTTAGTTGAATAAATTATATTTATTTTCTAACTAATTTAATATTAGTGGCATGTATTGTAATTATTCTATTAACTTAAATCCTTTTATATATTTAAACTGAAACTCGTTGTGGTGTTGACACGTCAGCATGATATTTTTGTTATGGTATTTTTGTTATTAACACGTTAGAATAAAATTACTTTGTTAAAAAAAATTTCAAATAATATATTAGGGATATTTACTATTAAATATAAATTAAATATTTATATATTTTAATATTTATTTAAAATTATTTTTAATATATGTAAATTAAAGAAATAAAAATATTTTTTTACGAATTTAATAATATTTGTAGATTAATTTAATAAACTACATTAATTATTTAACAATATTAATAAAAAGGACATGATTATTATAGTAATTTAAACATATTTATATATTTGTTTAAAATTTATTACGGTGATTACATATTATCATGATATTTTTGTTAATAACACGATAAAACGAGATTATTTTATTAAAATGTTTATGAAATAATATATTAAAAATTCATATGCTTTTCTAATTCGTTAGCAATTTAATCATTTTCTGAAAGTATATAATAGAATTAGCGAAGAGTTCTTACAAATTGGTTAACCAAAAATGGTCCCTTTTTCACACTAAAATAAATAAGGGTCGGCTCTTTTGCGGGTCCATTATGATTTACGTTACTTTCAATTTCAATATCATTTTTTATATATTTCAAATTAGTTTTTAGATTGATTTTATAAATGTTTAAATTCTAATAAAATCTAATGCATATGTGACACAATTTTCTCCTGAATTTCAACTTGTCTCTTTCACCATTCACATCTTTCAAAGCTCCATTCAACCTAACACTCGAGTTATTATTGTTTATAATTAGTAGAATTTTGCTGGCTAATATTTTGTGATTTTCAAACTTGATGATGTTCATTTGCATCTGGGCATTTTACAACGTTATGTATAAAATCTTGTATAATTAGACAAACCCTAATCATATTTTAATTCACAATGAACCAACCCAATAACTAAATATATTCATACAAAAATTTAGTATTATTGTGCGAGTGATGGTGAAACCGAACTCTACACATCTAGGATAGACGTAAAAGTAATACAAATAGTAGAGCACTTACTGTTTCCAATTTTTATAACTAGTCTTATTAGTTGCTTTGATTTATTTACTTAATGTTATCTTATCAAGATTTTGTTTCTTCCTTGATACAAGAATGTTATTTTCCTGAGGTTATATAAGAAAATTTATAAATTTTTATAAATTGTGTTTAAGAATTAAAATATTAACTAGATTTATACATATGGTTTACGTTAAAAAATATTCGCAAATTATATAATATTATTTATTACTAAATATAAATTAAATATTTTTATAATCTTGACTTTTATTTAAAATTATTTTTAATAATAATTTTTGTATATATAAATTAATAAAAGAAAAATAATTTTATTTTATGAATTTAATAGTATTTTTAGTTAGTTTAATAAAATATATTAATTATGTAACTAAATTAATAATAATAACGTATATCATAATTATTTTATTAATTTAATTCCACTTATATATTTATTTAAAATTTAGTGTAGTGATCATACGTATTATGATATTTGTGTTAATAACATACGAACATAAAATTATTTTTTAAATAATAGATTAAAAATTGGGGTATATTGTTGAAATACAAAAGAAAAAGAAAAAATATTACAAATGTCTTAAGCCCAATTGTTGAGGCAGCCCAATTGCAACTATGAGAGCTAAACAATAGAAAAGAACCCAATACAATAAGAATTAGAACTAAGAGCAAACCAAGGTTAGGCTATTCCGGTTTAGCGTACCAACCAAGTGTGTGGTTTATTTAATTTTATATATTTTTGTATTACTGCATAGTTTAGCTAGAGCGATCTCAAATATACCTTGTATTTTCATATATAACGTTATAACATAAACTAAATTTATACTCACAGGAAAAAATATTGGAAAATTATATTTTATTTTTGTACATATAAATTAAGAAATAAAAATATTATTTTTATAAATTTAATAATATTTTTTGGTTAGTTTAATAAAATATATTAATAGTATAACCAAATTAATAAAAAAATGACATATATTGTAATTATTCAAATAACTTAAACCTATTTATATAGTTATTTGAAATTTACTGTAATGATGAAACGTAAGCATAATATTTATGTTAATAACACGTGAGAGTAAAGTTATTTTCTTAAATTGTTTCTCAAATAATATATTATGAATTATATAATAACTTAAATCTATTTATATTTATTTGAAATTATTTATAAATTAACATATTAAAAAAATTTAAAAATAAAAATATTTGTTTTTACAAATGTAATACTATTTTTGGTTAGGTGAATAAAATATGTTGATTGTCTAACCAAATTAATATCAGTGGTATATATTGTAATTATTCTAGTAACTTAAACCCTTTTATATATATAAGCTGAAATTTGTTGTGGTTTTGACACGTCAGCATGACATTTTTGTTATTAACACGTAATGGTAAGATTATTTTGTTAAAAAGTTTCTCAAATAATATATTAGGGATTTAAAAAAATTATAATTTAAGTTTAAATACCTCGAATAATTCCAAAATGAATATACTATCCTAAAATTTCCAGGAAAATTAAAGGATTCATTCCATGTTCAAAAACCTAAAAAACACGAGGGCAAAATCGGAAATAACCATAAACAATTAAAGGCGCGAAAAAGAGCCGTTGCGTACCAAAACTCTCAAATTGTGGCGCCAAAAAAAGACGGTGATTCAGAGTCTGCCCGTAAATTTTTCTCGGGCAGCTTAGTTTTATTCATATTAAATTTCCAATTTTACCCCCTTTTTCTTCATCTTCTTCAATAACTTTTTCCCCCTTTCTTTCTCTCCTGCGATTCACCATTTTTGCTAATCGTAGAGACAGAATACTTTACTATTTAAAGCACTCTTTATCACAATTTCTCCTCATTTTTTCCTTCTTCGTCTAAAAAAAAAACTTTATCCCTTTCACATACAAAAATTGCCCAATCAGAAATTTTATCTTTTGTCCTTTTATTCTCTCTAATCATTTTTGTTCATTGTTCCTTATTCCGATTCCTCTTCTTATCAATTTGATTCATAATTTCTCCACTCTTCCTGTTTCCTAAACAAGTGAAACAAGTCTTACTCAGAGAAAAATGGGTTTCTCGAAGAAATCTCAGTTAGACGGAGGTTTAGATTCCGATGCAAAGAAATGGGTTATCGCCGGAATTTCGATTCGGGCTTCGTTGAAACCAGTGAAGACGAAACTCAAAGCACTGGAGGAAATAGAAGCCGAAGATTGCTACAACGACGAGGAAGAATCTTCGAAGACACCGACTGCAAAAGAAGCAAAAATACCGGAGAAATTGAAATGTCCAGCAGCGCCGAGAAAACGACGGCCAGCGTTAAAATGTAGGAGTAACGCCGTTAAAGAGTATTTTACACCTCCGTCTGATTTAGAGACGGTGTTTATACGTCGCCGTTAAATAACAAAAGGGAAATAGTGAGTTTGAGTTTTGTTTTTAGTCATTAATTATTACAACTTACAAGCCGTGAAACATCGGTTAGAATATTAGTAATTAGTTTTTGTTTTTTCTTTAGAGTGTTTGGATTTCAGAATTTTGTTTGTTCTCTTAGCTTTTTTATTAAGAATTTTAATGAAGTTTACTGTACAAAGATGTTAATCTAATGATGATAATGGTTTCTATTTTATGATATAAAACTTCTAAATTTGATTTAATTCCATATTTACAAATAAACTCAGCTATCAAAACATAAAATTAGCAATAATTTACAAAAGACAAGAAGTCCACAAGTCCTCTACACTCGATTATTTGATTTAAAATATGTTATTTTGACGTAATAATATTTTCGATATAATCATAGACGTAATAATATTTTCGATATAATCATAGGTTGAAATAATTTTTGCACACCAACTAATATAGACTGGTTATATTTTCGATATAATCATAGGTTGAAATAATTTTTGCACACCAACTAATATAGACTGGTTATGTCAGTACAATATATTTAAGTGTTCGATTCAGTTTCAGTTAAGGTGGGTAAAATTCTCAAACCTAATCGAAATTTACTGAAGCCTAACCAAAATTTTTAAGTCTGATTTGAATTGAATTAAAATATAATTCAAATGGATACAAAATTTAATCCGAATTAACTAATTCCAAACTAAACTGAATTTGAAACTTTAAAACAAAACCGATTTATCCAAAAAATGTATATTTAATTAAACATAGAAAAATGTATTAATCTAGTATTAGCTAAATAAAATAAAATAATGCAAAATCTAAAAAATTCAAATCGAACCGAATATAATTTAAATTCAAATGAGATTTTTTTTTAAAATCCAAAATTTTTAAAATTTGAAAAATCCAAACTGAATAACTGAATGTCCATTTCTAATTCCGGTTGTGATGTTTTTTTTGTTTATTTAAATATAGAAATTAAACTTAAAATTGTTGTTTGGGTTCAGAATTTAGATTTTTACCAAACTATGTTATGAGTTTTTTTGTAAGAATTATTTTGGGGCCACACATGTATAATCAATGTGTTAGATCATTATTTAAAATAGTCAAAACTATGTGACCAATTATGTGTAAAAATAAAAGACTATAAAATATAAATGTTACAAAAATTTATGTGTAGATAAATTACTTAATTTTTAATTTGATGAATGACTGAATTATAAATTATTTCTATATAAATAGAAGAATTATGATTTTCATGACAATTCTAATCAGAAATTCAGAATATTTTGTATCCCATCAACAGAGATTTTCAAAATATGTTTTCGTTAGTATTTTTATTATTCGAAAATTAGTATGAGTTTTATGATTATAGAAATCATACAATAATCAACATTTTTTACTATATATATTCAATAAAAATACTTGATTTTTCTATTTAGTTCATATAAACAATTTCTTTGATAAATATAGATCATATTCTATCCGCATGTTTGAAAAATTCAAATTTAAACACAAAAAGTCTCGAAAGAAAAGTATTTCTATACCCATCTATACCAAGTATATATATAATTAATCTTCTTCTTAATTTTTTCAATATAATTAAGCTTTATTACTTTATCTAAATGTTCTAGAAGTGGGTCAATATAGTTTTCATTAACAAATATATAATATGGCGGGATCTAATATTATATGTTTATTTCAAATCAATTATACAATTGCAACTTGTTAATAAAGAGAAGAAATGAAACAATTTTATAATGCACACATGCAAAGTTTATGTTATAAGAATTTGGATTTACTTCCGTCAACTATATAAATTTATACGATTAAATCTATTCTCACATATACTACATAAACTATATATTTTTTAATAAATTAAACAAATTTCATAAATTATTCTAATTGCAGAAATTTTATTAATGTTTACACATTAAATAGTTACTAAATCTGATTATAATTCGAAAATCTAGTTTTAACTTAGATTTATTTTGAAATTAAAATCAGATTTTTGAATTAAAACAAAGTTTAATAACAATTTAACGTGTAAAGATTAACGAAATTTTTATAATTTTATAAAATTTATATAGTTTACGGAAGAAAAATACAGTTTATATAATTTTTAAAAAACTCAAAAAGTACGGATGAAAATAGATTTTTTCGTATAAATTCGATTATTTGACAGAAATAAACCCACAATTTTATAATGCACATGCAAAGTTTATGTTATGAGAATTTTGAAGA
This sequence comes from Pugionium cornutum, assembly GCA_018901935.1. Classification (NCBI taxonomy): domain Eukaryota; kingdom Viridiplantae; phylum Streptophyta; class Magnoliopsida; order Brassicales; family Brassicaceae; genus Pugionium; species Pugionium cornutum. The sequence goes on along the minus strand of JAENJI010000017.1, from coordinate 188,073 downwards.
ATTCTAATGTATGACCCTTTTAAGGAGTTCTCTTTTAAAGCCATCCAACAAATGTGATTATTATTATTATTTTTTCAAGCTAAAGAACTTTTTACGTGCACAATTGCACACTTAACCAGTCAATCATCAGTCTCCTCTTTATTTTATTGACTACTACTTTATATTGTACTAAATTAAATAAATAAACACCTGAAACATTATGATTACCAATTACTCATTCTATGCACCAATAATATTTGTGTACATTATAAATACAATTGAATATATTTTTTAATATTTGCATGTAAATAACTGATTCTCACTCTCTTTGTGTTCTTCTTGTGGATTGAGTTATGAAAAAAAAGACAAAATAGTGTTCAGAGAATAGCGGTGCGATAGGAGAATCCAATGTCCGACTTAACCCTTGTTTGGTTCCTTTACGCGACAACGACCAATCTCGTGTTTTTTTATTTCTCTTCTTTTTTTTGAATTTGAGGTTTGGACTAATATTTGAATATGATGAGACTATGACGATCGTATGTGAACGATGAGTTGAATTTATGGACTAATATATTATTGTTTTAGATACAAAAATCATCTTTAATATACAAATATGTCATTCTGTTGTATTAATATTTTTTAAAAATATTATATAAAACATAATTTATTAAAATATTTCTAAAATAATATTATAATGGTATATTATATGTAAAATTTTAGTGAATTATAGTATGTTTCCAATACTCAACGGTTTAATCGAGCAATCTCTCACTCTTTTCGGTTTAGAATTCATACACTTCTCCGTATCACATACCTTTATGCTCTATACTTTTGGGTTTAATCTAGCACACGAAGTATTTGACATAAAAGTCATTTTAATATAAAATACAAACACAATATAAAACAAAATATTAAGATTTTTAAAGTTTAGTCAAACAAAATATATAACAAAATTTTGGAGTAATTAAATATTTATTATATCTATATTTTTATATATTTAATAATATTATCTATTGAAAATAGAGACAATTTAAATTTATATAAATATTGATTTTATTATCTATTTTATTTATATAATCAATATTAAAAATAAAAAAATTTAAACAAAAAATAATTATGTATGTAGCCCGAGGCTGAAACAATGCCGAACGTAACGGAATATTAAACTCTCTTCCAAAGAATGTCTTTCATGATTTCATTCGGATTCGGATGCGTTGCAACTGTTCTTCGACAAATTGTTGTGAGAAATGCTAAAGAGATCATCAACTTTCCCTTGTTTGGCATGTTCTCATCAGCAAGGTATGGCATAAGCGGCTGGTCATTCATCGTTTCACCGTGAAGTGTTCACCATTGACATATACTAAATAAACAATTAAGTTTAATAAACAATTAAGTTAGTTAAATAAACAATTAAGTTAAATAAACAATTAAGTATAATGTGTAAATATTTTTATGTATAACGTGAATGTAAAACTCGATTGTGTTAATTGTGAAAGTGATACAAAGGGTTTTAACATTATTGTAAAAGGGATTAGGATAAATTTTTAAGAAATGACAAACCAAAACTGAAGCAAATGCAAAAAATCTAAGACCTTACATTTTCTTCTGGAAGAAACAAAAGAAAAAACATACATCACATTTGTCAGTTTACTGTCACTAATATGGATATTGGATAAAGCTTAAAGGCTTCTTCTCATATTTAGTTTCTTATTTATTTTTTTATTTTTTTTGCAATCTTTTATTTCTTAATATAACATATAGATTTTACGTTATAATTATAAAGCTGCCATTTTTTTTTCTTTGCTATATTATTATTAGTTTTACTGAAGTATATTTTTTTATATAATAATTTTAATAGCATTTGTGGTTGGACAATTGTTTAAAGGACAAATATCTAAAATAGCACTTTTCTAAGTTTTTATTCTAAAAATAGCATCATTAGTTTAAATTTTTAATAATAGTACAAATTTAAGATTAAAATGCATTAAAATTATATTTTAATAGAAAAAAATTAAACCCTAAATTAGAAATAATGAACCCAAATACAATACTTTAAGTTTAAGTAGAATTTATTTAGAATAAATAAGTATTTTCACATAAGTATTTGTGCTATTTTTGAGAATTTAATTTTATGGTGCTAAATTTGGAAGAATTTTTTTTAAAAAATGCTATTTTAGAGTATTACTTTTATTTAAAATAGTATATTTTAAATTTTTTGTTCCAAAAATAGCATTATTAGTTTAAATTTTCAGTAATAACAAAAAAATTTAAAATTAAAATACATTAAAACTAAATTTTAATAGATTCAAATATAATATTTTAAGTTTATTTATAATTTATTTTGAATAAAAATTATTTTTACATAATTATTTATGTTATTTTGGAATTTTAATTTTAAACTGTTTAAATTTGGAAAAAATTTAAAATATGCTATTTAATGGTATTATTATTTGTGGTTGCCTGGTTTTATACAGACAACAAATTTAGACCTAAGTTAAAATATTTAGGGTTTGATTACCTGTGATTTAATTCACAAAATTTAAAATTTTTTTTTTAACTTGGAGAATGGTGAATATAATCTTAGTAATTTTTGTGTGTTAAAATGATATTTGTGTATATAGTATAATATAGATATTAATAGACAAATATATTCTATGTTTTGTTTCTATTATATATTCTTTTGTACTGTCGAAAGTTTTGGTTCTCTTTTATTTGGACAGATACAAACATATGTGACATGTTCTGTGTCTATATAGATATGATCAACAATACATGTGCTTCTGTAGGGACCAATGTATTTAATTTTGGTGATCAAATTAAAAGAAAAAAGTACATATGAGGCTAAAATTTTTACAAAAAAAAAAGAGAAAGGGTCAAATTATTTTTCAATATTACGACCGTGAAGGATTATGACGTAATATTACAATATACATAACAATTTTTTTTATAATATACAAAGTCTATACAAAAACATTCGATTGGAATTTAGAAAAAGGTTCGGTAATATAACACACACGTAAAATAATACTATAAAATAACATATTTTAAAAAAAAATTTTCAAATCTATCATTCTAAAATTAAAATTCCTAAATAGAATCCCCAAAATAACATTTACTTTTTTTCTAAAATAGCATCTTTTAAATTAAAATTCCAAAAATAATATAAATAATTATGTAAAAATACTTATGGGCAATTATCGTACTATTTCAAGTTTTTATTTCAAATATAACACTAATCATTTAAATTTTCAAAATAGCAAAAATTTAATACTAAAATAATTAAAAATCTCATCCTAATAAAAATAATTTAAACCCTAAATTAAAAAAAAATTAATCCAAATATTTTATATGTAGTTTATTTGAGGTAAATAATTATTTTTACATAATAATTTATGCTATTTTAATAATTTTATTTTTAATGTGTTAGATTTAGAAAATAAACTTAAAAGATGTTATTTTAGGGTATTACTCAATACTTATTTACTCGAAATAAATTATACATAAATTTAAAATATTATATTTAAATTTATTTTTTCTAATTTAGAATTTAATTTTGTTTCTATTAAAATATATTTTTAATGTATTTTAATTTTAAATTTGTGCTATTATTGAAAATTTAAACTAATACTCCTATTTTTATAATAAAAACTTTAAAATGTGTTATTTTAGAAAATTGCTCTATAATGTATTTTAGATTTTTTTATAACTTTAAAAACTTCAAATTCGACTAGTTGATTTTGGTGGTGATGCATGATTTATCGATGATCCACATAAAATTCTATCACAAATTGTAGATGTTTCACAAATGGAATACATTACAATCTTGTGGCATTTCGTGAAACAGATTTTGTTCTCCATTTTTCCGAATCATTCAAAAACTATTATGTTTTACAAGTAAGAAAATACGGTTCATATCTTTTACTAAACACAAAAAAGAACCAAATAGAACATTTTCGAACAAAGAAATAACATCATTATTTTGAAGATAATTCTCTCTAAGAAAAAAAAGCGCCACCATAACCATAAAATCCAAAGTTCCTCCATTTTTGTTGGAGGTGAGCTTCGTCCTCCCTACAATCTGAACTCGGCCCAACAAGATTTGGTCTATTATCTCAAAGGTCCAATGTCGGATAGTGGATGCGTCGTTATCGAAGAGTCGCCGGGGAATTTCATTGACATGTGTAATCTCACTAACTATCGAGGGCGGCAGTGAGCCTCCCTGGAATGAGTATTTATGAGCATTAATGGCAAACAATGATTATAACGTTGAATATTAGATGAACTGAGAATATAAAAAAGAGAATCGTGCCATAGTCAAAATGACATAATTAATTAGTTCAGAAGTGATTTTATCCTGAAAAATTATCTGATTTGTAACCGAACTGATTAATAAATCGTTCAAATCTTCTTTAACTGATTAATAAATCGTTCAAATCTTCCTTTTCACTATCAAAAGTCTAAACTCAAAGTTGATCTAGTAAGTTCTGAACTTAGATACAACAGTTTTGAGAGTGGTAGATCGATGGCTCCGACTGCGTATTCTTTTTGCTCTCTATATGTAAGATTCTTTTGGTCAAGTGATGGCGTACGTAGCAGTTTTCTTGGTGATTCCTCTGGAGTTGATACGTGGTTGTCGGTTTCCAGCAGAAGCTTCGTTTCCGGCGTCACAGGAACCAAAGTGGATGGTAATGTAGACAGAGAGGTCTTCGAGATAATCTATAAAAGATGTTATAATTATCTTATTCACTTGGAAACTATATGAATGCATTCTTTTTCTTTCATTAAAATTTTCTTTAAAACAAGGTCCGATATGCTATATGTCTTTTAATACATAAAACTAAATTTATATCCACAATACTGTTTATTAGTAAATATAATTTACAGATTTATATAATTTTAAATATTATTTAAAATTAATTTTAATATTAAATTTTGTATATATAAATTAATAAAATAAAAATAAATATTTTTTATGAATTTAATAGTATTTTTAGTTAGTTTAATAAAATATATTGATTTTCTAACCAAACTAATAACAATAGCATATATTATAATTATTCTAATAATTTAAAGGGCAATTGACTAAAATACATCATTTCAAGTTTTTGTTCCAAATATAACACTAATCATTTAAATTCCCCAAAATAGCACAAATTTAATACTAAAATAATTGAAAACTTATTCCTAATGAAAAAAATTTAAATCCTAAATTGGAAAAAGTGAACCCAAACATTATATTTTAATTATATATATATTTTATTTAAGGTAAATAATTATTTTTACATAATAATTTAGCTATTTTGGAAATTTTAGTTTTATTATGCTAAATTTGGAAGATAAACTTAAAATGGTGCTATTTTAGGGTATTACTCTAATTTAAACTCATATATATATTTATCTGAAACTTATTGGGATGATGACATGTCAGCGTCGTATTTTTGTTAATAACACGTTATTCTCTTAAATTTTTTTATCAAATAATATATTAAGAATTTAAATTTTAAAACACTTAATATAAAATGGAAGGAGTCTTGTTATTGGTGGATAACATTTTACCAAACAGTGCTTGTGAGTAATAAAACTATGAATTTAGTAATAAATTATTAATAGCAATTAATAGACCTTATAATTTCTAATAAATATATATAATCCTAATTGAGATGATATTGGTAGTAATCCCTAATATATTATTTGAGAATTTTTTTAACAAAGTAACCTTACCATGACGTGTTAATAACAAAAATGTTATGCTGACGTGTCAATACCATAACGAGTTTCAGCTTAAATATATAAAAAGGTTTAAGTTACTAGAATAATTACAATACATGCCACTGATATTAATTTGGTTAGAGAATCAATATATTTTATTCAACTAACAAAAAAATAGTATTATATTTGTAAAAACAATAATTTTTATTTATTTAAATTTTTAATTTGTTAATTTATAAATAATTTCAAATAAATATAAATAGATTTAAGTTATTACATAATTTTTAATATATTATTTGAAAAATAATTTAAGAAAATACTTTACTCTCATGTGTTATTAACAGAAATACCATGATTACGTTTTATCATTACAGTAAATTTCAAATAAATATATAAATAGGCTTAAGTTATTCGAATAATTACATATATGTCATTATTATTAATTTGGTTAGAGTATTAATATATTTTATTAAACTAACCAAAAATACTATTAAATTCATAAAAATAATTGTTTTTTCTAAATTTATATATACAAAAAATAATATTTAAATAATTTTAACTTTTAAAATTATATAAATATTTAATTTATATTTACTAATAAAATATAATTTATAAATATTTTTCCCTACAATGACGTGGGTATAAATCTAGTTATAATTTATAAGTAAGAAAACTTGGAGAGGGATAATAATGGGAGTGCGGGCTATTTTTGTACTAAAAGATTCTTTTGGTAAACAAAATAAATATAACAGTATTGAATAATAAGTGAAAGAAAAAACGAATCCAATGCAAGTGAAGTTTTTCAAATGAATTTAAGTATGACATTGGACACGTAACAATGGGCCGAAAAGGAATCCTATGCATAATTTTTGAATTTATTCGATAAATATATTTTTATTCGTATTTTTAAGGTTTTTTTTAGCTATCTAAACGGTTTTTTTTTTCGTAAATTATATAAATTTTATAAATTATTATAATTATACAAATTTTATTAATATTTACATATTAAATCGTTATTAAATTTGGTTTTAATTCAAAAATCTGATTTTAACTAACATTTATTTCAAAATTAACATCATATTTTCGAATTAAAACAATGTTTAATAACGATTTAACGTGTTAACATTATCGAAATTTGTGTAATATCAATAATTTATTAAATTTATGTAGTTTACACAAAAAATACAATTTATATAACTAAGAAAAACTTAAAAAATACATATGAAAATAAACCTTTGTTTTTACATCGTTACTAAGATTTAGTTTTTTTGAAGAAATTAGTATAATATGTCTTAAAGAATCGGAATTGTGTCTAAAGTTATTTTAATAGAGTAATACCCTGAAATAACACATTTTCAAGTTTTTCTTCCAGTTTAGCATCTCAAAATTAAACTCCCAAAAATAGCACAAATACTTATGTAAAAATACTTATTTATTTTAAACAAATTATATATAAACTTAAATTATTGTATTTGAGTTTATTTTTTTCCAATTTAGAATTTAGTTTTTTTTCTATTAAAATATAGTTTTAATGCATTTTAATTTTAAATTTGTGTTATTATTAGAAATTTAAACTAATGATGCTATTTTTGGAATAAAAATTTAAAAATATGCTATTTTAGACATTTGCCCATTTTAATATTTTTTAAAGAATCGAAATTGTGTGTAAAGCTATTTTAATATGTCTTAAAGAATGTGTAATTTGTTTCATACAAATCATTATTTTCCCTTAAACCACTTAGTTAGGAAATGACTATTTAGCCTAATCTCCTCTTTGCCCGTCCTGCCCGTTTAATTATAAGCGGGAAAATTGAAGAGAAAACAAAACCTTAAATTTAAAAAAGCATAAAAAATTCGAATATTTTTAGGCGCGAAAAATATTTATAGACTGGTTATGACAGTACAATATATTTAAGTGTTCGATTCAGTTTCAGGTGGGTAAAATTCTCAAACCTAATCGAAATTTACTGAAGCCTAACCAAAATTTTTAAATCTGATTTGAATCGAATTAAAATTTAATTCAAATGGATACAAAATTTAATCCGAATTAACTAATTCCAAACTAAACTGAATTTGAAACTTTAAAACAAAACCACTTTATCCAAAAAATATATTATATTAATTAATATATTTAATCAAACATAGAAAAATGTATTAATCTAGTATTAGCTAAATAAAATGAAATAATTCAAAATCCGAAAAATTCAGATGAACTGAATAAAATTTAAATTCAAATGAGATTTTTTTTTTAAATCCAAAAATTTTAAAATTCGAAAAATCCAAACTAAACCGAATAACGGAATGTCCATCTCTAATTCCGGTTGTGGTGTTTTTTTTGTTTATTTAAATATAGAAATTAAACTTAAAATTGTTGTTTGGGTTCAGAATTTAGATTTTTACCAAACTATGTTATGAGTTTTTTTGTAAGAATTATTTTGGAGTCACACATGTATAATCAATGTGTTAGATCATTATTTAAAATAGTCAAAACTATGTGGCCAGTTATGTGTAAAAATAAAAGACTATAACATATAAATGTTACAAAAATTTATGTGTAGATAAATTACTTAATTTTTAATTTGATGAATGACTGAATTATAAATTATTTCTATATAAATAGAAGAATTATGGTTTTCATGACAATTCTAATCAGAAATTCAGAATATTTTTGAATCCCATCAACAGAGATTTTCAAAATATGTTTTTGTTAGTATTTTTATTATTCGAAAATTAATATGAGTTTTATGATTATAGAAATCATACAATAATCAACATTTTTTACTATATACATTCAATAAAAATACTCGATTTTTCTATTTAGTTCATATAAACAATTTCTTTGATAAATATAGATCATATTCTATCCGCATGTCTGAAAAATTCAAATTTAAACACAAAAAGTCTCAAAAGAAAAGTATTTCTATACCCATCTACCAAGTATATATATATATATATATAATTAATCTTCTTCTTAATTTTTATCAATATAATTAAGCTTTATTACTTTATCTAAATGTTCTAGAAGTGGGTCAATATAGTTTTCATTAACAAATATATAATATGGCGGGATCTAATATTATATGTTTATTTCAAATCAATTATACAATTGCAACTTGTTAAAAAAGAGAAGAAATGAAACAATTTTATAATGCACACATGCAAAGTTTATGTTATAAAAATTTGGGTTTACTTCCGTCAACTATACAAATTTATACGATTAAATCTATTCTCACATATACTTCTTGGTCTTATTTTAACTACATAAACTATATGTTTTTTAATAAATTAAACAAATTTCATAAATTATTCTAATTGCAGAAATTTTATTAATGTTTATACATTAAATAGTTACTAAATCTGATTATAATTCGAAAATCTAGTTTTAACTTGGATTTATTTTGAAATTAAAATCAGATTTTCAAATTAAAACAAGGTTTAATAACAATTTAACGTGTAAAAATTAACGAAATTTTTGTAATTTTATAAAGTTTATATAGTTTACGGAAGAAAAACACAGTTTATATAATTTTTAAAAAACTCAAAAAGTACGGATGGAAATAGATTTTTTCATATAAATTCAAGTATTTGACAGAAATAAACCCACAATTTTATAATGCACATGCAAAGTTTATGTTATGAGAATTTTGAAGAATTCTAATGTATGACTCTTTTAAGGAGTTCTCTTTTAAAGCCATCCAACAAATGTGATTATTATTATTATTTTTTCAAGCTAAAGAACTTTTTACGTGCACAATTGCACACTTAACCAGTCAATCATCAGTCTCCTCTTTATTTTATTGACTACTACTTTATATTGTACTAAATTAAATAAATAAACACCTGAAACATTATGATTACCAATTACTCATTCTATGCACCAATTATATTTGTGTACATTATAAATACAATTGAATATATTTGTTAATATTTGCATGTAAATCACTTATTCTCACTCTCTTTGTGTTCTTCTTGTGGATTGAGTTATGAAAAAAAAGACAAAATAGTGTTCAGAGAATAGCGGTGCGATAGGAGAATCCAATGTCCGACTTAAGCCTTGTTTGGTTCCTTTACGCGACAACGACCAATCTCGTGTTTTTTTTTCCCTTTTTTTTTAATTTGAGGTTTGGACAAATATTTGAATATGATGAGACAATAGGCCTGTTCGTTTCGTAGCTGCAGGAATCTGCGGTTGCGTCATGCGGCCAAATGTTGTTCATTTGACTGCCGCAGGTTCCTGCGGTTAAACACTGCGGTCGACCGCAGAAAGCTGCGATCAAAATTTTTAATCGCTGTTAAATTATAGCGTTTGCGATCAAACAATTGCGATACAACCTGCGGCGACAACCTGCGACGATCAAACGAACAACAATATTACTGCGTCTAACCGCAACGTCTGACAGTAGGTCGCTGCCGCAGACACTGCGGCAGACAAACGAACAGCGCTAATGACGATCGTATGTGAACGATGAGTTGAATTTATGGACTAATATATTATTGTTTTAGATACAAAAATCATCTTTAATATACAAATATGTCACCCTGTTGTATTAATATTTTTTAAAAATATTATATAAAACATAATTTATTAAAATATTTATAAAATAATATTATAATAGTATATTATATGTAAATTTTTAGTAAATTATAGTATGTTTCCAATACTCAGCGGTTTAAGCGAGCAATCTCTCACTCTTTTCAGTTTAGAATTCATACGCTTCTCCGTATCACATACCTTTATGCTCTATCCTTCTGGGTTTAATCTAGCACACGAAGTATTTGACATAAAAGTCATTTTAATATAACATACAAACACAATATAAAACAAAATATTATGATTTTTTAATAATTAGTCAAATAAAATATATAACAAAATTTTGGAGTAATTGAATATTTATTATATCTATATTTTTATATATTTAATAATATTATCTATTGAAAATAGAGATAATTTAAATTTATATAAATATTAATTATATTATCTATTTTATTTATATAATCAATATTGAAAATAAAAAAATAATTATGTATGTAGCCCGAGGCTGAAACAATACCGAACATAACGGAATCTTAAACTCCCTCCCAAAGAATGTCTTTCATGATTTTATTCGGGTTCGGATGCGTTGCAACTGTTCTTCGGCAAGTTGTTGTGAGAAATGCTAAACAGATCGTCAACTTTCCCTTGTTTGGCATGTTCTCATCAGCAGCAAGGTATGGTTAAAGACGCCGGTCATTCACCGTGAAGTGTTCACCATTGACATATACTAAATAAACAATTAAGTATAATGTGTAAATATTTTTATGTATAACTCGATTGTGTTAATTGTGAAAGTGATATAAAGGGTTTTAACATTATTGTAAAATGGCTTAGGATAAATTTTTAAGAAATGACAAACTAAAACTGAAGCAAATGCAAAAATTCTAAGACCTTACATTTTCTTCTGGAACAAACAAAAGAAAAAACATACATCACATTTGTCAGTTTACTGTCACTAATATGGATATTGGATAAAGCTTAAAGGCTTCTTCGCATATTCAGTTTCTTATTTATTTTTTGTTTTTTTGCAATTTTTGATTTCTTAATATAACATATAGCTTTTAGGTTATAATTATAAAGCTGCCATTTTTGTTTCTTTGCTATATTGTTATTAGTTTTACTGAAGTAAATTTTTTTATATAATAATTTTAGTAGCATTTGTGGTTGGACAATTGTTTAAAGGGCAAATATCTAAAATAGCATTTTTCTAAGTTTTTATTCTAAAAATAGCATCATTAGTTTAAATTTTTAATAATAGTACAAATTTAAGATTAAAATGCATTAAAACTATATTTTAATAGAAAAAAATTAAACCCTAAATTAGAAATAATGAACCCAAATACAATACTTTAAGTTTATGTAGAATTTATTTAGAATAAATAAATATTTTCACATAAGTATTTGTGCTATTTTTGAGAATTTAATTTTATGATGCTAAATTTGGAAGAAATTTTTTTAAAAAGTGCTATTTTAGGGTATTACTTTTGTTTAAAATAGTATATTTTAAATTTTTTGTTCCAAAAATAGCATTATTAGTTTAAATTTTCAGTAATAACAAAAAATTTAAAATTAAAATACATTAAAACTAAATTTTAATAGATTCAAATATAATATTTTAAGTTTATTTATAATTTATTTAGAATAAAAATTATTTTTACATAATTATTTATGTTATTTTGGAATTTTAATTTTAAACTGTTAAATTTGGAAAAAATTTAAAATATGCTATTTAATGGTATTATTATTTGTGGTTGCCTCGTTTTATACATACAACAAATTTAGACATAAGTTAAAAGATTTAGGGTTTGATTACCTGTGATTTAATTCACAAAATTTTAACTTTTTTTTTTTAACTTGGAGAATGGTGAATATAATCTTAGTAATTTTTGTGTGTTAAAATGATATTTGTGTATATAGTATAAGATAGATATTAATAGACAAATATATTCTATGTTTTGGTTCTATTATATATTCTTTTGTACTGTCGAAAGTTTTGGTTCTCTTTTATTTGGACAGATACAAACATATGTGACATGTTCTCTGTCTATATAGATATGATCAACAATACATGTGCTTTTGTAGGGACCAATATATTTAATTTTGGTGATCAAATTAAAAGAAAAAAGTACATATGAGGCTAAAATTTCTACAAAAAAAAAGAGAAAGGGTCAAATTATTTTTCAATATTACGCCCGTGAAGAATTACGACGTAATATTACAATATACATAACAAATTTTTTTTATAATATATAAAGTCTATACAAAAACATTGGATTGGAATTTAGAAAAAGGTTGTCTAATATATTATAATAGTAGAGAAAAGGTTTAGTCGGGGAAAATAGCAAAAAAAACTCCGGTGAAATTAAATTGGTCGAGAAAAACTCGATCCATCATGCTGCTGAAAAGCATTATTTCGGAAGAAAACATAAGTGCCGAGCAAAATTTCGAAAACTTTCGAATTGGAGGTGAGTTTCTTTGACCAAACCCTCACAAATTGATAGAAGAAGGATTTAGGATGACACTGGTGAATCTAAAGTTACTACTAATGTCCCGTTAGGTCATGATAAACCGGTTTTTGTAAAATTTAAAAGAAATAGCTGGGAGTGCTTCAAAAAATCTGAAACTTTACCAGAAAATAGGTTTCATCGTCCTTATGAACCTTGCAAAAAATCAGATTAAAATTCCAAGTATTTATTTTTTTAGAGAGCTAATGACTCCCGAGACATATCAATCTACTGTGCTGGCAGTCCGGAAAATAACACTAATGCTATGTAAGGGGGTGGTGCCCCTTCGAGGTGAGATGGGTCCGAAGGGTAATCCGAGTTGTAGTCGGTTATGATCGGGTGATTTGCTGCTCACGATCGAGAGGAGCCACGATTTCCGAGATCCGACACTGAGCGTCGGACCTAAAATAGCATTTTTATAGTTTTTCTTCTAAATCTACCACTGTAAAAAGAAAATCTCCAAAATAGCACAAATAATTATGTTAAAATAATTATTCACTCTAAATAAATTATACATAAATTTAAAATATTATATTTGAATTTTTTTTCTCCAATTTAAGGTTTAATTTTTATTAAAATATAATTTTAATGCATATTGATTTTAAATTTATGTTACTATTATTTAAACTAATGATATTATTTTAAAGTAAATTTTTTAAAAAAATACTATTTTAAAGAATTGCCAGATAATGTATTTTAGATTTTTTTATAACTTTAAAAACTTCAAATTCGACTAGTTGATTTTGGTGGTGATGCATGATTTATCGATGATCCACATAAAATTCTATCACAAATTGTAGATGTTTCACAAATGGAATACATTACAATCTTGTGGCATTTCGTGAAACAGAATTTGTTCTCCATTATTCCGAATCATTTAAAAACTATTGTGTGTTTACAAGTAAGAAAATACGGTTCATATCTTCTACTAAACACATACAAGAACCAAATAGAACATTTTCGAACAAAGAAATAACATCATTATTTTGAAGATAATGATGCATGTATATATCATCCAAGTTAAGAATCCTCATCTTAAAGGAAAACCCTAATTCTCTCTAAGAAAAAAAAGCGCCACCATAACGATAAAATCCAAAGTTCCCCCGGTTTTGTTGGAGGTGAGCTTCGTCCTCCCTACAATCTGAACTCGGCCCGACAAGATTTGGTCTATTATCTCAAAGGTCCAATGTCGGATAGTGGATGCGTCGTTATCGAAGAGTCGCCGGAGAATTTCATTGACATGTGTAATCTCACTAACTATCGAGGGCGGCAGTGAGCCTCCCTGGAATGAGTATTTATGAGCATTAATGGCAAACAATGATTATAACGTTGAATATTAGATGAACTGAGAATATAAAAAAGAGAATCGTGTCATAATCAGAATGACATAATTAATTAGTTCAGAAGTGATTTTATCTTAAAAAATTATCTGATTTGTAACCGAACTGATTAATAAATCGTTCAAATCTTCTTTAACTGATTAATAAATCGTTCAAATCTTTCTTTTCACTATCAAAAGTCTAAACACTCAAAGTTAATCTAGTAAGTTCTGATCTAAGAACTGAGCTACAACCGTTTTGAGAGCGGTAGATCGATGGTTCCGACTGCTTATTCTATTTGCTCGCTATCTGTAAGATTCGTTTGGTCAAGTGATTGCGTATGTAGCAGTTTTCTTGGTGATTCCTCTGGAGTTGATACGTTGTTGTCGGTTTCCAGCAGAAGCTTCGTCTCCGGCGTCACAGGAACCAAAGTGGATGGTTATGTAGACAGAGAGGTCTTCGAGATAATCTATAAAAGATGTTATAATTATCTTATTCACTGAGAAACTATATGAATGCATTCTTTTTCTTTCATTAAAATTTTCATTAAACAAAGTCCGATATGCTATATGTCTTTTAATACATAAAACTAAATTTATATCCACAATATTGTTTATTAGTAAATATAAATTACAGATTTATATAATTTTAAATATTATTTAAAATTAATTTTAATATTAAATTTTGTATATATAAATTAATAAAATAAAAATAATTATTTTTTATGAATTTAATAGTATTTTTTAGTTAGTTTAATAAAATATATTGATTTTCTAACCAAACTAATAACAATAGCATATATTATAATTATTCTAATAATTTAAACTCATATATATATTTATCTGAAACTTATTGGGATGATGACACGTCAGCGTCGTATTTTTATTAATAACACGTTATTCTCTTAAATTTTTTTTATCAAATAATATATTAAGAATTTAAATTTTAAAACACTTAATATATATAAAATGGAAGGAGTCTTGTTATTGGTGGATAACATTTTACCAAACAGTGCTTATGAGTAATAAAACTATGAATTTAGTAATAAATTATTAATAGCAATTAATAGACCTTATAATTTCTAATAAATATATATAATCCTAATTGAGATGATATTGGTAGTAATCCCTAATATATTATTTGAGAATTTTTTTAACAAAGTAACCTTACCATGACGTGTTAATAACAAAAATGTCATGCTGACGTGTCAACACCATAACGAGTTTCAGTTTAAATATATAAAAAGGTTTAAATTACTAGAATAATTACAATACATGCCACTGATATTAATTTGGTTAGAGAATCAATATATTTTATTCAACTAACAAAAAAATAGTATTATATTTGTAAAAACAATAATTTTTATTTATTAAAATTTTTAATTTGTTAATTTATAAATAATTTCAAATAAATATAAATAGATTTAAGTTATTACCTAATTTCTAATATATTATTTGAAAAATAATTTAAGAAAATACTTTACTCTCATGTATTATTAACAGAAATACCATGATTACGTTTTATCATTACAGTAAATTTCAAATAAATATATAAATAGGCTTAAATTATTCGAATAATTACATATATGTCATTATTATTAATTTGGTTAGAGTATTAATATATTTTATTAAACTAACCAAAAATACTATTAAATTCATAAAAATAATTGTTTTTTCTAAATTTATATATACAAAAAATAATATTTAAATAATTTTAACTTTTAAAATTATATAAATATTTAATTTATATTTACTAATAAAATATAATTTATAAATATTTTTCCCTACCCATGAGGGTATAAATCTAGTTATAATTTATAAGTAAGAAAACTTGGAGAGGGATAATAATGGGAGTGCGGGCTATTTTTGTACTAAAAGATTCTTTTGGTAAACAAAATAAATATAACAGTATTGAATAATAAGTGAAAGAAAAAAACGAATCCAATGCAAGTGAAGTTTTTAAAATGAATTTAAGTATGACATTGGACACGTAACAATGGGCCGAAAAGGAATCCTATGCATAATTTTTGAATTATATGAATTTATTCGAATAAATATATTTTTATTCGTATTTTTAAGGTTTTTTTTAGTTATCTAAACTGTTTTTTTCTTTCGTAAACTACATAAATTTTATAAAGTATTATAATTACATAAATTTCATTAATATTTACATATTAAATCGTTATTAAATTTGATTTTAATTAAAAAATCTAATTTTAACTAACATTTATTTCAAAATTAACATCATATTTTCGAATTAAAATAATGTTTAATAATAATTTAACGTGTTAACATTATCGAAATTTGTGTAATATCAATAATTTATTACACAAAAAATACAATTTATATAACTAAGAAAAACTTAAAAAATACAGATGAAAATAAGTTTATTCACAATAATTCGTGTAGTAAACGTAAATAAACCTTTGTTTTTACATCGTTACTAAGATTTAGTTTTTTTGAAGAAATTAGTATAATATGTCTTAAAGAATCGGAATTGTGTCTAAAGCTATTTTAATAGAGTAATACCCTAAAATAGCACATTTTCAAGTTTTTCTTCCAAATTTAGCATCTCAAAATTAAACTCTAAAAAAATAGCATAAATACTTATGTAAAAATATTTATTTATTTTAAACAAATTATATATAAAATTAAATTATTGTATTTGAGTTCATTTTTTCTAATTTAGGATTTAGTTTTTTTCTATTAAAATATAGTTTTAATGCATTTTAATATTAAATTTGTGCTATTATTGGAAATTTAAACTAATGATGCTATTTTTGAAATAAAAATTTAGAAATATGCTATTTTAGACATTTGCCCATTTTAATATTTTTTAAAGAATCGAAATTGTGTGTAAAGCTATTTTAATATGTCTTAAAGAATGTGTAATTTGTTTCATACAAATCATTATTTTCCCTTAAACCACTTAGTTAGGAAATGACTATTTAGCCTAATCTCCTCTTTGCCCGTCCTGCCCGTTTAATTATAAGCGGGAAAATTGAAGAGAAAACAAAACCTTAAATTTAAAAAAGCATAAAAATTCGAATATTTTTAGGCGCGAAAAAAATCAGCCCGGGAAAAGCGGGCTTTTGATGTGGCGGCTGATCTGTTTATAACGACACGTGTCTGTCTGAATTGACACAATTGAAGTTAAATGACACGTCATTATGTGGGTCCCGTTATAGTGAATGGTTTCATGAATGTCGAGACGTCGTCATTCGTCACATATGACGCCGCCACCGCCATGCTTAGTAAATATGAGTATTTAAAACATTTTCAAAAGAATACACAAAATCACCGATATTTAAATATGAAAAGTGCATTTTTATTCATATTTATTACACGCGAAAATCTATTTCTTAGTAAATTTTTAAAATTGAGCGAAAATAACTATTTTATTATTTGTTCGTAAAATTTTTCTTTTAAATGTCGATATTTTGAAAAATTAAATTAATTTTTTCGTTATTTTTTAAATGATTTATTTTCAAGAGTAAAAATATATTTATAATTGTATAGAAAATAAAGTATTTGTATATTCAATACTTAGTTTAGAAGTTTTCAAAAGGTATAAATTAGATTTTAGAGTTTTTATATGAGTTTGGATAAATTGTTTTGATTTTTAGTATTTCGATATTGATATTAAAAGTATAGATCACATTCAAATAGATTAAATTTTCGGGTACGATTTGATTTTTGTTTTTCAACTTTAAACTTTATTAATATAAAATATTATTATTTACAATCGTACATAAATTTTTTTTGACAAACATAAAATAGTTTCCAGTATACATTTGATACAAGCGAAGATGAAACCAATGAATCATCGATTTGATTGCCAGATCTTCGTTGATGTTGTAATTTTATTCCATCGAATTGAGAACATCATTTTTGAACAGTCCATATTTATTGTTGAAAATGATAATTGATGCATTCGTTGTTGATAATATTAGTAATACATAAATTATCGCTTTTAAATATAATATAACAGATCCCAAAATCCAAGTAGTTTGTAAACCCCATATTAATGCCGAAAACTCTGATTCAATGATAGAGTGTCGTACTTGATATTTTCCCATTCCAGCAAAAAGAAAAGATTTTTGTTGATCTCGAATGATCCATCTTAGGCCCGAACGGAGAGAACTTTTCCTATGAGCAGCGTCATAATTATATTTGATCCACATCTATGAGGTAGGGACTAGTGATTCGTCGTAGGAATAGAAGGTATATGATTCTAACCCAAATCAGTTGACTCCAAACTCGATATCGACTCCTGCACATTTTCTTAACTTCTTTCAAATAGTAAATCTTATAGTGTATTTTTTTGTTGAAAACAATATCATTCTGTGCGTTGCATAACCGCCATAGGATAAAAAAAAGTATATATTTTTGTATATAATTATGTTCCAACTACTTATAACTCGCAATTAAATATCACATATTCGTATGTATGTTAGATAGTGGATCACAAATAACATGAGTAGAAATACCCAATCTTTTCTAGATCATCTTAGCATAGGGACAAGTAAAAAATGTATGCATCTCAGTTTCCTACTCATCTGAACATCGGGAACAACTATTATCAGAGATGATCTTCCGTTTCAATAAATACGATTTTAAAGGAATCACATTTGAGAATAATTTCCATAAGAAATGAATAATATTTAGGGCCATTTTTAGATTCCATAGTGATTTTGTCAAATGTTGATGATTAACAAATCTTTATGATTTGATTTGTTTGTTTTAAACTGAGGTTGCTTATAGTAAATTTTTTAAATATAATATAATTCGGATATTTATATTTAAAATTAATAAAATTATTTTACTATTTTATATATCGGAAAAGTTTGTTAATATTTTTAAAATTTTAAATATCAACTAAATTTAGTAAATTAATTAAAAAATTATTATTTTTAGAAATTTTGATTATTTAATTAATATATTTAAGTTATAATTTTAATTTGGATATGTTTATATTAAATTTAAACATAATATTTTAGATATATAATTATATTTTAGTTTCCTCTGTTTTTAGTTTTAATTTAACGAAAATTTTTATCCGTTTCCCTATATCCAATGGGCCAAACTACGGTTGACATCAGTGTTGGTCTATGGGCTTCAACTTAAATTGTAATGGAACTTGTCTGCCCTTTTTATTTTATTATGGGCGATATATAAACGGTGCCGTTTCGGTAGTTCATAAACCCTAGGCATTTTTGCCCTATTGCATCTTCTCTTACAACTCCTTCTTTCGGGAGTTCTGGGCGAAACCCTAATTTTGGTAGAATTCTTCTCTCAAATTTATAATCAATCACCTGCATCTCTTTCTGTAAAATCACAAATCTATATGTTTTCTTTTGCGTTGTCATTATCGTATTTTCGAAATCTGAAGGTTTTCTTGTCTTGTTTTGGAGTTATTGTATTGACGAATTTCGAGTGATATATTGAGATAGCGGAACCAATAATTATATAAAAGTTGAAACTTTTCACTTTCTGGTTAGTATAGTTTATGAAGAAGTATCTTACTTGTCGTGTTTTACTGTCAGTTTTTGTGGGTTTAGTTTCAGTTTTACATGTATTAAGTTTGAGATGATTCCTTGACTCAAGGTTTTTCTAATGATTCCTCTCTGTTTTGTAGAGCTTTTAAGGAGGAGGCAAAATGAGATTAGTCAAATGTTGGTTTTGCTCTTCTACAATATATCCCGGACATGGTATTCAGTTTGTCCGCAACGATGCAAAGGTACTTAATATTGGTTTCAATCTTAAATTGATGAGTAAATAGTTTACTCGAGAATCACATTAGTTTGTATGTTTTAAGCTAAAGTTTTGGATGTGCTTTGGACACACAAATAAACTCTAATTCATAATTGATTCTATTATTTTAATGTCTCCCTCCTCGCATCTTGTATGATTCTTTAGCTTAAGCTACCAGCTTTGATGTCTATCTTTAGTTGGCTTTTGTCTATTCTGACCGTTTGATTGGTGTTGTTTTGAATCGAATGGCATCCTTGGCTAGGATAATATTGTTGTATTTGCATAGCCGAAGTATTGAGGATATAGTCAAGCATCCCAATGTTCTTCATGTTATCGGTTTACTCAGACAAGTATTCTCCTTTTGTAGATTTTCCGGTTCTGTAGGTCTAAATGCCACAAGAACTTTAAGATGAAGAGGAACCCGCGTAAAGTAAAATGGACTAAAGCATTCAGAGCAGCACACGGGAAAGACATGACTCAGGTACTCATTACTTTGATTAGAATTCTATCAGTAAAGGAAACTATAACTCATCTTAAACAATGCTCACCATCACACTTGTCTTTATTGTGTGTTTCCTTTCCACCAAAGGATAAAACTTTTGAGTTTGAGAAGAAGAGAAACAGACCCGAGAGATATGACAGGAATGTTACAGAGAATACACTCAAGGCCATTAAGAAGATTGATAAGATCAGAAGCACAAGAGCAGCAGAACACATTAAGAAGAGGTATATATAATATAATCTCAAACTCAACCTTGCAATTAGTCTCCTGTTTTTGATAATGATCGGTTTTTGTGTGTGTGATTTAGGTTGAAGCCAAACAAACAGAGGGCTTATGAGGAGAGCGTTAAGGAACTAGATAATCACATTTCATTGATCCAGGCACCAAGTTCGCTCCAACAAGATTCGACCAAGATCAAAGTTATGGTCTCCAATAACAAGTCTGCTCAGAATGAAGCCATGGAAGAGTGATGCTGTGGAAACAGTCTGATCCATTTAGAAGATATCCACTTTGAGCTTGATGTTATGTTAAAAAAAGCCTTCTTGAGTTACTCTTACCATTTGTTTTTTGGAGGTCTTTGGTTTATGTGTACTGATCAAAACACTTTAGATTGTTTTCATTTTGCAGTGTATTATTACGAACGACTTGATAAGCTAAACTATATGATTAACAGAGTTATGTCTTTGTCTTTCTCGCTAATATATGGGTTGGTTGACATTTTATTGTTGTTATAATTGATAATTGAGATTAATTTTTAAAAAGTTACGATATATTTTTTCTTTAAAACTATCGTATATCATGGTTTATATATCTATGTTAGAAAAATTGAAAATATATTTTTTCTCGATTAAAAATTATAAACATATTTTTTTTATATTAAAAATTCGAAATCTAATTAGAAAATATGGTTGTTATTTTTGTCGTAAACTAAGTAACTCAACTGTTCGGAATAAATTGATTTTGAACTTTCAATTGAACGAGAAATATGTTTTCCATTTTTTCGACGTGGATATACAAACCGTATCATTAATTTTATGGGTATTTGGTGTTATACGATAGTTCGGAGGAAGAAAATGTATTTGGTGTTATACGATAGTTTAGAGAAAAAAAAATATTTGATGTTATACGATAGTTTAGAATAAAAAAATATTTGATGTTATAGAATAGTTCCAAACAGAAAATAGATCTTCACCCCATTTTTAAACATACAATTTTTAAACAAGAGAAATGCATATAGCTAAGAATTTAGACCAAATGCATAATTTTTTAATCTTCCTGTGTCTTAGTAATAATGGTTTATTTATATTATTATCATAGGTAAACAAAAATAGATATTTAAGGTCATAGTCAGTGAGGCAATTAGCTTGCAAAAAACTATATAATACGTATGTTTAGAATTCAGTTGACCAACGTGGCATAGGTTTACTAAACGTACTGTCTGTCACGAAAACAAAATCATGACGGACTAGTTATTTTTCACGTATTCGTCTGTGAGGTAGAGTTTAGGTTACCGACCTGTCATATTACACAATGTGGGACCCATTTTCGTGTGGGTGCCTCAAGACGTGTTTGGAGGATCGAAAAATGCAGAGATCATATATATATATATAAAAGGTCGAAGTTGCACTGCTTTCTCCATTTCGAAAATTTGCTTCTTCAAAATCTGAATCTCTGTGTCTCTTTGGTTCTACGAAACACTAAATAAATCTGTATTCTACTTCGTTGATGACGACTGTTGAGAATCTGAGCTCTGTTCCGGCGTCGGAAGATACGGAGTTTGGGTTTAAGCGGCCGGAGATGTATAGCACCAATATCGCTAATTCCATTACTTCGTACGGTCGTCATGTTTTCGTTCTTTACAAGACTCCTGAAGCTTGGCTCTCACATGTCGAAGAGGAAGGTTTACCTCAGCGTTTCGCGACGTTGCTCATGGATCGTAAATCTGATCTCCTTGTTCAGGTTATACGAACTTTAAATTCGCTCTAGTTCGCATTGAATATTTTAATCTTCTTAACCATTAGAATGAATTTTTGGCGTCTTACTTTGTTGTAGACGAAGCTTAATGTATGCGAAGGTGGTGGATCCGATGGAGATGTGTTGATTTTTCCGGATATGGTCAGATATAAGTGAGTGCGTCTTCTAGTTTTGATTCTCAGACGTAGTTTGTTTTGGGGAAAAAATCAGTTGAATATAACATGATTGACTTTTATTTAGATTTCTGGATAATAGATATTGCATAAGCTAATTTTAGAAACTATAGAAATAAGATTATAGATCTTCATGTATCGATTCTCAGCGTAATTGTCATGGGGAAAACCAGTAGACTAGAACAAAAAAGACTCGTATTTAGGGGAGTGGAGATTGCAGAAGCTAATTCTCCATGTATCGCGTAGATTTATGAGATGAGCTATTTACATTTAGGATTTCAGTTTTCAGATCCAAAACTGCATAATCTTTATTCTAATTCGTAGCCATCTGTGACTTACAACACTCTTTATCGTGTTGCTTTTGTGATCAAAAGCGGAATTAAGGATACGGAAGTGGAAGGTTTCTTTGAAGATGTTCTTGTGAATGGGAAGCCATGGAGATTTGGGAGACAAGAAAAGTTATCTGGAACATTTGTATTCGTGTGTACTCATGCTAGTCGTGACAAGAGATGTGGCGTTTGTGGACCAGTCATCTTAGAGAGGTTCAAGCAGGAGATTGGCTCTCGTGGACTTTCAGACCAAATCTCTCTCAGGCGATGTTCTCACGTTGGACAGCACAAGTATGCTGGTAATATTATCATCTTCAGTCCTGATTCAGCTGGAAATATTTCTGGAAATTGGTAAGTAAATGTTTGATCAAAAGAAATGATGGTTTATGCATTACCGGGGTAAACGTTATGTTTACTTTAAATGCAGGTATGGCTATGTAACTCCTGATGATGTACCTGAATTGCTTGACCAGCATATTGCAAAAGGAGAAATCATACAAAGGATTTGGAGGTATGTGTATCAAACTCTTATGTCTATGTCAAAATATTTTTACACTTCACCAGAATGTCTTGCTGGTTAAACCTTTGTGAAGAGAATTTCCCTTGCGTTTAGATCGGAAACTGATTTTCTATTGTCTGGTGCCCTATCTAGTCGGTCATTTCAACATAGAAAACTCTGTTTTGCCCGTTATGTTACCCGATAAGAATGTCCTGTCTCTTTACTTGTATTAGTTTCACTGGTCATGGACTAGACTGACAACAAATCCCTGTCACTCAACTGTTGTAATTGCTAGCTTAACAATTACTAGAGTGATGATCACCTGTAATTTTTTTTAATCTTAATTTACTCCTGAACAACTAACTTGTAACATTTGTTTCATGTCAGAAACTCAAAATATTATTTACTTCTCTGTTCTGCAAATACTACCGAATCCAATACTTTCTCTGTATCTCTGCTCAGCAGCAATATATGGTTGGTATTAGGCTATACTAATTTAATTTTCTGTTTCAGAGGCCAAATGGGTCTACCTGGAGGTGTAGCTGAGAAAGAGCATGAACAAAAGAAAGTGGTACCAAAAGGTAACAACGTAGTAGAGGAATTCACAGGAGGATGTTGCCAAGGATCAAACCGCGTTTCGTGTTGCCAAGACGAAAACTCAAAACCAAAACCAATCAAGAAAAAAGGACACTTCCCCAAATGGTTCCAACCTCTTGACAAAGAAGAACTCTACATTGGAGCAGCCGTGGTTGGAGCCGTTGCAACTATAGCCATGATTGGTTACACCATTTTCAAGAGGTCAGGATAAGGAACCTAACCTTACGCTTCTTACTTACCAAATTGATTATATATAAGTTTTTTTGGAGACTGGTACGAGACAACTTAAAACAAAACAACAAAAGGAAAGCATGCATCAATTCCATCACAAAACACACTTGAAGGCTTATGTTTAAACCATTAAAAACAACATAACAAAATTTTGTTTCTGGGATATTTTCGTTGTTCTTTTTGTGTTGTTCTCTCCAACGCTTTGTTTCTTATTTGCGGCTTGGTGAAAAATCGTGATGACGGCCATATCTTTTGATATAATGGTCCCTTTCTGGCTTTGTTGCAGTTTTCTTTCTGGATTTGGTTTATTGGTTTGGTTCAGTTTCGTTTGAATTTGATTTGGTTCGTTTTAGAACCCGTTATTGTCGATCGATTCGATTGTATTACATACTCGTGGGCATTCGGTAATAATCGTACAAACCGAATCGACTTGTTCGGTTATTGGATTCGATTGTATTCGCATCTGCCATCAATAAACCTATCGGCGATTAAAATTATATCACTCTCGGTTCACAGTTCGGTTTGGTTCCACAGACGTAAACCAAATGGTTTTTTAACAAAACTGGACATCTCTTGTATGACTATGAAATGTGCATGACCTAACGTTCAAATTGAACCAAACTGAATCAAAATTGTAGGTTAAACCGAATTTAAATATATAGATCGAATACACCAAAATTGAAGTTTTTGTTATCCAAATAGGCCGTGTCTAAGTATTTTTCAAATAAATCGAAAATGTTATTAGAATTCGGTTTAATTTGTAATACATTTAGATACTTAAACCCAAATCGAATAAACTGATTTAGAAACCAAACAATCTAAAATAATCTTTGGTTATTTTTGGTGACATTTACAATAACCAAATATATGTCAAATGTACCTCAAATTTTACTACATTCTTTGTACTTCATGATGTCTTTCTCCCTTAGACCTAACTGTTTTTTTTATATGTTTTTCTTTGTAGACTCCACTCCAGAGCCGGCCCTGAATTTAACAGGGCCGCAAGCAAAAAAAAATGGGCTGTTTTATACTACAAAAAAATTGGGCCGTTCTAATTTTTTAATTTTTTTTGTTGTTATAAGGACTTGAACTGAAGAACTCTAGGAAACAGTTAACTTATATTTACCATTTGTACTAAGAGTACTTTTGAAATAAGGACTGATTTTTTTATATTAATAGTGAGGGCCGCAAGCACGGGCTTGCTTTGCTTGGACCGAGGCCCGGCCCTGCTCCACTCGAGTCTTCATCAGTGGATGTTGCTGTTTTTTGTCTTTCATTGATGGGAACAAACTATTCTAATTACATCACATAGGCACATAGAGTTCTTTGTCCAAGGTCTGTGTTTCTTTGTAACTTCACAGACTCTATGGTGTATACAACAACGGTTGGCTTCTTATAGCAGAAGTGAAAAGCAGGTTTGATCCAAACAATGGAGGAGCAGACCCAAAAGACTTTGTGAAAGCAGTTTGTGATCTTGGATTTACTTTGGTTTGAAGGTAAAATCTTTTGTCACTGCACTCTTTTTTTTTCACTACCCGGATGACATTATTATACCACATAAATTTATGCTACCCATGATTTCTCCATATGAACTTTACACTTCTCTATTGTACTATACAAACTGACTGATCGTAACTTAATTTTATATGAACTTTGTAAAGGTTTTTAAAATTCCATAAATCGTAATTTTGCTGTGAAATTATGGTTAATACACAATAATCACATTTAACACATTGCAATTACATCAACTGAAAACTGATTTAAGCAACAATGTGTTAATATTCGGTTAATGTAATATTGATTTATTATTATTTGGGTCAATTTTTGGTTAATGTAATTGTAATGTATTAAATACGATTATAGTGTATCAAACGTAATTTTACAGCAAAATCACGATTTGTAAAATTTTAGAGACATTTACAAAGTTCGTGTAAAATTAAAATGCAATCGTCTAATACAATAAAGAAGTTCAAAATTCAAGTAGAAAAACTCTGGACAATATAAATTTGTGTGATGTAATAGTATTGTCCCTTCACTACCACTATAATAAAAAAGGAGATCCATTTTGTTCTTTCCACAGGACATCTCGAATAAGATGTTTATCTTATTGCATTTTAAGAAAAAGGTTAGTGAAAAGATGGTTCCTTTATGTTAGTTTATAGTCTCAAAGCACTTCAATTATATAATCCCTTTTTGAAATATAGAAATGTTGTGATTATATAAACATGCTTTCAACTGCTCCTATATTGTTTTGGCATGTTAATTTTGGTGTCAAAATTCATAGGAAATTTCTCAATGGTTTTTTATGGAAATTATGTCACAAAATGTAAATTCTAAGTCTTTTATTTGTTTGAAAATGGATCAAAATTCTCACTGATTTTTTGATCGAAATATTCGGTAAAAAGTTATCAATCACTTTCTTTTTCACCAAATTTATGTAAAATTTTTTTTGAAAATTATCATTAAAATATTAAATTTTTGTGTATAGGCCATTTAAATATCAAATTTTTTTAATGAGTCATTTAAATAACGATATTTAATTAATTGCATCGATTTAAATATTTGATTAATCAACATTAACACCAAAATAACATCTTTAATTTTATTATTTATTTTAATCAGTTAAAAGTAAACATCAATAAATAACAGAGTTACCGGTGTTATTTTTTTGTTAATATTGACTAATTATATACTTAAATTGATGTATTATATTATATATCATTATTTAAATAATTCAAACATAAAAAATTCATTATTTAAATACATTACTATTTTGTAAATACATTTTAAAAACTAATATTTAATTTGTTATTATAAATAACTAATTTAAATATCAAATATCAAATATATAAAAAGGTTAAAATAGATATTAATATTATGAAATCTAATATTTAAAATTCAGGTTTTTATTAATTTATTTGAATAAATTTTATCTGAAAATAAATAAATTAACTATATTATACATCTATCAGTTTAACGAATTATAAAAATTAATTTACGTTCATATTTTACAAATTATATTCATGCATATTATAAAATCTAATATTTAAAATTTAGATCTTTATTAATATATTTGAATAATTTTTTAATTTAAAAACTATGTATAATATTATATCTAACAATTTAAAATTTCGTATTTGTATTTATATTATGAATATTTTGTAAAATAATTTAATATTTAATAAAAATTTGTAAACTATACTAAATTTACAAAAATATAACAAAATATTCTAATTATATAATTATGGAGCATAATAATCAATTTCTAGTTATTGGTTATTGTAAAAACTAATTCATTAATTAACCATAATTCACAAGTTTTTCGGTTTAAAGTTTTGTTTTAGTCACCACCGAAAGCAGAACTAAGCATCTTCTCTTGTCACTTTACTTAGCCGGCAAAAGTAAAACATCTTTTTTTATCACACAAATTCTTCTGTCCAAATCCATAAACCCATAAACGAAAAAGTCTATAAATTCATAAATCATCAAATTTTGACCATTTCTCCATCTGGGTTTTATCTTTCATTTTTCTCTGTCAGAAAAGAAAAGATCTACTTTTATTTGCTAATCCACAAATTGAGATTGTTGTTGTTTCTTTTTCAAGTCTTTTTGTTTTTATTATATTTATGGAAGTCTCTTGATTTCGCTTTATAACCCCAAAAATCATCTTTGTTTCTTTCTGATTGTACCCAGAATGATTGATCTTCAAAAGGGTCTGGATTTGACAGGTCTTTAGTTAGGCTTTCTTTCATATATTATAAATCGAAAAATCTCTACTTTTTTTCTTTGATTGTTGCTGGAAATGGGATCTGTAACTGGGTTTTACTCAAATCCAGTTTTTGAATTGGATCCTTCATGGGTTGTTGATCCTCGACATCTCTTTGTTGGTCCCAAGATTGGTGAAAGAGCTCATGCCAAAGTTTATGAAGGAAAGTAAGTTGATTTAACTCTTGACTTCAGTTTATGGTTCTTTATCCATTATTGTTGCCATTTTACTCGGACATTGATCTGCTTGTACTTGTGTCTAAACAAAGAAACTGAGACTTTGGAAAATTACTCTTTGCATATATGGAAAAGGAATTGTTTGCTGAAAAAGGATTGAGTGAAATTTGGTTTTCTTGTTTAGGTATAGAAACAAAACAGTTGCTATTAAGATTGTTAAAAGAGGAGAAACTCCGGAAGAGATTGTGAAAAGAGAGAGCAGATTTGAAAGAGAGGTTTCTATGTTGTGTAGAATTCAACACAAAAATTTGATAAAGGTTCTGCTTCTTCTTATTTAATTGAATATAATCTGTAGAGTTTGGTTGAAGAAAACACTAAAAAGAAACATTTTGATTCGTTCTTTTCGTAAAGTTCATTGGAGCTTGCAAAGAACCAATCATGGTTATAGTCACAGAGCTTTTACTAGGAGGTACATTGCGTAAATACCTTGTGAGTTTACGTCCAGGGCGTTTGGACACACGTTTAGCTGTTGGGTTTGCTCTTGACATTGCTCGGGCTATGGAATGCTTACACTCTCATGGAGTCATCCATCGTGATCTTAAACCAGGTAAGTAGTCAAAACCGAAGTCACCTTTCAAGACTTCTGAAAAGTTACAGTCTTTGTCTTATTAGTATCGTCTCTTTGGATTGCAGAGAATTTGATCTTGACAGCAGACTACAAGACTGTTAAATTAGCAGATTTTGGTTTAGCTAGAGAAGAATCACTAACCGAGATGATGACTGCAGAAACTGGTACATATCGTTGGATGGCTCCTGAGGTACTATACCATTTCTCATGCTCTGCATTTGTCTTTTGATTCCAAAAACATGACTACTGTTAAACAGCTTTATAGTACAGTCACATTGAGGCACGGTGAGAAAAAACACTATAACCATAAGGTGGATGCATACAGCTTTGCCAT
This sequence comes from Pugionium cornutum, assembly GCA_018901935.1. NCBI lineage: Eukaryota > Viridiplantae > Streptophyta > Magnoliopsida > Brassicales > Brassicaceae > Pugionium > Pugionium cornutum. The sequence continues at coordinate 159,066 of JAENJI010000017.1, read as the reverse complement.
TGTCTTATGGGAGCTTATCCACAACAAGTTACCTTTTGAAGGCATGTCGAATCTCCAAGCAGCTTACGCTGCTGCATTCAAGGTTTGATTTTTAAACCATTTGAAGCCTTTGATATTCAAACGTTTGTTTGAGATTTTTATTTTTATTTTCCGGTTAGAACTTGAGGCCAAGCGCAGACGATTTACCTGAGGATTTAGCAATGATTGTAACATCTTGCTGGAAAGAAAATCCAAACGATCGACCAAATTTCACAGAGATTATTCAGATGCTTTTACATTACCTCTCTACAATCTCAACACCTGAGCTAACTCCTCCTTTGATTACACGTGTTTTCTCATCGGAAAACACAGTGTTACCGCCTGCATCGCCGGGAACTTGCTCATTGATAGCTGCTAGAAACGGAGATCAAAGTCCTATCGATGCAAACTCGCCGGAGAAAGAAGGTAGAGGAAGATTCTTCTTCTTCTGTTGCTAATAGAGATGATGATTGATTGTAAGGGAAATTATGTATAGTTTCGTTTAAGAAACAAAACACTGCGTAGAAAAGAAAAATAAAAGAGCAGATGAGCTTAATCCGACATGAAATTCACGAAGCAAAAATCATCAGAAACGCATATACAGAGGCACGAAACCGAACACCAGATTCAAAGTTGCATAAAAATGGTTTTGGAAGACAAAAACCCGATCAGGTTCTTAAGTAAGTTTTATAACAAAAATAATTCGCCGTTGCCGGGGATCGAACCCGGGTCACCCGCGTGACAGGCGGGAATACTTACCACTATACTACAACGACTTCGATGCTAAAGTTAACACTTGATTTTAATTGTAGTATTGTTTAAAGTAAAACCAAAATTCTCCTGTCTCTTTCTTTTCTTTTGTGACCTTTTTTTTTTCATTTTTTCTATTTCGATAGACATATAGCCAATATTTTTGTTTAAAATGGTCAAAATATCTTTAGAACCAAAAAGAAAAAAAATAATATGAAAGAATTAAGTATCACTTGTTTTTGTTTTAAATATAATATAATAAAACTAAATTTTTTAAAATAACTTAAATTATTTTCTGAGATTGTATTTAGTTTTTTGGAGAATGTTTATGTTTGGTTAATTATTATTATCACTGGAATTTTGGTTTTTGAATCATCTAGTAATTAAAGATCCTATTAACTTAATCACATTTGAATATTTTTGGTAAAAAATTGTATGAAAAGTAAATATATTTGATTAATATTTTAAGAAAATAATTTTTTGTTAACGTGTTATTAATATAAATGTTGACGTGTAAATTTCAAATAAATATATAAAAGTTTTAAATAAATATATAAATAAGATTAATTTACTACAATAATTTGGTTAAATAATAAATATATTTTATTAAAATAACCAAAAATTTTATTAAATTTATAAAAAATAATTATTTTTATTTGTTTAATTTATATATACAAAAATTAATATTAAAATAATTTTAAATAAAATTAAATTATATAAATATTTAATTTATATTTAATAATAAATAATATTATATAATTTGTAAATATTTTTTTTTGATGTAAAACATAAGTATAAATCTGTTTATTTCAATATCCAAAAACGAGAATCCAACCAAACTGGTTTTGAAATTAAAATGTATTTCTCAAAACCCAAACCGATTGGTAGAGGCTATCTTTAAGAACCGGAAAAAGAAAGCTTTACGTTTCACTCAATCGATTTCAGAGGGACCACCATAGTCGGGACCAAACCGGCGCCGGAAGTTGCTTTTTCTCCGGAGATCCCAAAACCCGGGTTTGATTGCTCCGGGAGTTACTATTGAGTTACCCAGGAAGCTTATGAAACGTTGTTATTGCAAGGCTAATGAAGTCCGCTCAAGAACTCTTGCGACTTTACAGCAGCTCCGACTACCTGCAGCAGAGAGATTTTTCCAAACACGTGTTGATGCTCGGATTATTAAAACTGGGTTCAATACAGATACATGTCGCTCCAATTTTATCGTGGAGGACCTTCTCCGGAGGGGTCAAGTTTCTGCTGCACGTAAGGTATACGATGAAATGCCTCATAAGAACACCGTGTCCACTAACACGATGATTTCCGGCTACGTGAAGTCTGGTGATATTTACAGCGCCCGGGGGCTGTTTGACGCAATAGCTAACGATAGAACTGTTGTGACGTGGACTATCTTGATGGGTTGGTACGCCGGGAATAACCAATTCGATGAAGCTTTTGAGCTTTTCCGTCAGATGTGCAGGTCTTGTACCCTTCCTGATCATGTGACTTTTGCTACGCTTCTACCAGGCTGCCATGACGCGGTCACCGAGAATGCGGTGGGTCAAGTTCATACCTTTGCGGTGAAGTTAGGATTTGACAGGAGCCCATTTCTCACTGTTTGCAATGTCCTGATTAAGTCTTACTGTGAAATAGGGCGACGTGATTTGGCATTGGTTGTGTTTGGGCAAATTACAGAGAAGGATTCTGTTACGTTCAACACCCTTATTACAGGGTATGAGAAGGATGGTTTGTACATTGAGGCGATTAGTCTTTTTGTCTTAATGCAGCAGTCGGGTCACAAGCCTTCAGATTTCACATTTTCTGGGGTTCTCAAGGCAGTTGTTGGGCTACATGGTGATTTCGTTCTTGGTCAACAACTCCATGGTCTGGCAGTTGTTACTGGATTTTTCAGGGATGTGTCTGTTGGGAATCAGATTCTAGATTTCTACTCCAAGTATGATCGTGTTCCTGAAACTAGGAAGCTTTTTAATGAAATGCCTGAGTTGGATTTCGTTTCTTACAATGTGGTCATCTCAAGCTATTCACAGGCTGAGCAATACGAGGAATCCCTGAAATTGTTTAGAGAAATGCAGTGTATGGGATTTGATCGGATAAACTTCCCTTTTGCGACGGTGCTGAGCATCGCAGCTAACTTGTCATCTTTGCGGATGGGTCGACAAGTGCACTGCCAAGCCATCGTGGCAAAGGCTGATTCAATCCCTCATGTGGGGAATTCTTTAGTAGATATGTATGCAAAGTGTGATATGTTTGAGGAAGCTGAGTTGATATTCAAGAGGTTATCACAACAGAGCATTGTTTCATGGACTGCCTTGATCTCGGGTTATGTTCAGAAAGGGCTTCATGGAGATGGGCTTAAGTTGTTCACCAAGATGAGAGGAGCAAATTTACGAGCAGACCAATCAACTTTTGCTACTGTATTGAGAGCTTCCGCTAGTTTCGCTTCTTTGTTGCTGGGGAAACAAATCCACGCATTCATAGTCAGATCAGGGAACTTGGACAATGTGTTCTCCGGAAGTGGACTGGTTGATATGTACGCCAAGTGTGGCTCTATTAAAGATGCGGTTCGAATATTCGAAGAGATGACTGATAGAAATGCAGTTTCCTGGAATGCTTTGATTTCAGCATACGCTGATAACGGAGATGGAGAAGCAGCAATTGGTGCATTTACAAATATGATTAACTCCGGTCTGCAGCCAGATTCAGTCAGCGTCTTGGGGGTCTTAACTGCCTGTAGTCACTGTGGATTTGTAGAACAAGGCACGGAATATTTCCAGGCAATGTCTAGAATCTACGGAATGACTCCGGGAAGGAAACACTATGCGTGCATGCTGGATTTGCTCGGTAGAAAGGGGAGATTTGGAGAAGCTGAGAAGCTGATGAGGGAAATGCCCTTTGAGCCAGATGAAATAATGTGGTCGTCAGTGTTGAACGCATGCCGGATTCACAAGAATCAAGGCCTCGCTGAGAGAGCAGCAGAGCAGCTCTTCAGTATGGAGAAGCTCAGGGACGCTGCTGCCTATGTAAGCATGTCCAATATCTATGCAACAGCTGGGAAATGGGAAAGCGTTAGTCGTGTTAAGAAAGCGATGCGTGAACGAGGCATCAAGAAGGTTCCAGCTTATAGCTGGGTTGAAATAAACCACAAGATTCACGTGTTCTCATCGAATGACAAGACACATCCGAGAGGAGATGAGATCGTTCGAAAAATCAATGACTTGACAGCTGAGCTTGAAAGAAAAGGGTACAAGCCTGACACGAGTTGGGTAGTACAAGACGTAGATGAAAAGATGAAGATTGAGTCGCTCAAGTTCCACAGTGAACGTTTAGCAGTTGCATTTGCACTTATCAGTACACCAGAAAGTTATCCGATCGTTGTAATGAAGAACTTGAGGGCATGCAGAGATTGCCACGCTGCAATCAAACTAATATCGAAGATTGTAAAGAGGGAAATAACTGTAAGAGATTCAAGCAGATTCCATCATTTTAGAGATGGGATTTGTTCTTGTGGGGATTACTGGTGACTCGAATCAGTAAAATCTTAAACAATGTCTTAATATATTAGAGAGGGGCTGTTCTGTTTCGTATTTTTTTCTTTTTTTAATATAATATATTATAATTAATTTCAAATAAATATATAAATTAATTTAAATTATAAAATAAATATAATATATATTATTATTATTAATAGATAATCAATATATTTTATTAAAACGAATTAAAAATATTACTAAATTGATGACAGAAAATATTATTAAATTTATAAAAATAATTATTTTTAATTTATATATACAAAAAATTAATATTAAAATAATTTAAAATAAAAATAAAATTATATAAATATTTAATTTATATTTTATTAATAAAAAATATTATTTAATTTATGAATATATAATTATGTCACTGTTATTAATTTGAACAGAGAATCAATATATTTTATTAAACTAAAAAACTATATTAATTTGTAAAAAATAATTATTTTTATTTTTTTTAATTTATATATATACAAATTAATATTAAAAATAATTTTAAATAAAAATTAAATTTATTTATATTTACTAATAAACAATATTATATAATTTACAAATATTTTTTTCATATGGTATAGGTATAAATATTTATAATAGTATTTTTATTGAAGTATTACTATTTTTGGATTTTTATTTGAATTTTTTGTTAAACGATTTAGTATTCAACGAACCATAAAAATTTAGATTCGATTCGGATCTGAGTATTCAGATTTGTGTGGATATTCAGATGTTAAAATTGGATTCTAAAAGGGTGTGAAAGAAAAAAGTTTGGGTTTGAAACATTGGGTTCGGGTTCACCACCAAACCGATAAAATCAAACCAAATGTTGATATGGTTAAAACGAATTCATGTTTTCTTCTATTACCGAAAATTTAAACCGACTCCAAACCGAAACAATAAAGAAGATACGAGTCAAATAAATTTACTTCTTAGGTTCGATATGAATTTCGGTTCGGTTTTAAGTTTAATTTCTATGCTACGTTGAACTTCGACGAGCTTACAGAGAAGAATGAACGAGACGATGAAGAAGACGAAAGAAGGGAAGAATCTGTTTGGCTCACCGACGTTCGTTGAACTTGGAAACGGACGGCTCAGATGTGTCGAGACTGGTCACGAGGTTTTAGCCGGAGACAAAGAATCATACTCTCGTAACAAACGGTGTCGTTTAGGACTCATCGATCACGCTTTATCTCAGGGAAAATCTCCTCTCAATATGTTCTCGCACTGCCCATTTTCTCGGTTAGCCAAAGTTTCTCAATTTTCATTGAATTTTTAGGGATTTTAAGTTGGGTTTAGGGTTTATAAGAATGGAATGGAACATAGAGAGTATAAGAATCAAGTAGTTTTGAGAGTTTACAAGCTATCAATTTTGACAATTCCATAAGAATTGCAGCCCTAACAAATCCTTGGTATTGAAAAGGTGTAACCTTTGTAGTTGTTGTCTATGATGTTGGTATATGATCCAATGAACCTTTTTATAATACAGTGGATGAATAATCTAAGCTTGTGATGGTTTTTTTCTAAATTTGAATTGAGTCTTTCATGTCTTTGGATCTCTATAGAGTCTCGGATTGTATTAGTTCAAGTTTCATGTAGATCCTTGCTTCGTAGTCATAGTTACTGCTCCATTAAAGGTTGGTAGTTTTGTTTTTCATGAAACCATTGAGGATCATTGGTTGCTACTTGCTAGTGTAGGTTGTATTTAGTGTGAATGCTATCTTCTGGTTTTGGCTATCTTCCTAGCATTGAAAAAGGCTAAAAAGATGTAAACTTTCTACTGGTTTTGGCTATGTTTTCAGCATAAAAATGTCTAAAGCAGTTAGCTTTCCTCTTGTTTTGGCTATGTTCTCAGTTCAAAACTCTTGTGCAAGCTTACTGGGGATACTGTGAATAAGAATGAGGAACATATCTGGAAACACGTGAACGGGAGAAGATTTCTTCAGAAATTAGGTCAATAAATGGTTTCCACACAATATCAGATTCATTGACATCTCGTAATAAGTCTCACATTTTGCTTTTAATGTTGAAAATTTTGACAGAGCAAATGGAAAGAAGAGCTGGATCAAGTGGAAAGACCAAGAAAACACAAGTAGGTAAACAGAGACATGTTAAGGAAGATACTGATTCTGATGAATCAGATTTTTGGATGCTTAAGTCAAGTTCTGGTTCAGAGAGTGATGAAGGAACCTTCAAAGGTTGTCCTTTTTGATTTGTTTTGTTTTTGGTTCTGCTTTCATCTCATATCAAAAACTTTAATTAGATTTTAATCTGATTTTAGAACAGATTCTCATTGTGATGCTAAAGAATTTGAGGAGCTCTCAGAAAGGTATAAACTAATAGAATCTAACATTTGATTTCGATGTTCACAGCTGATTGTTTTACTTTGGTCTTTTCTACAGAACAAAGAGAATGTCAATAGAGATCGGACCAAGTAGCTTTGCTTCAAGGAAGAAAAAAATTAGGAATGATGATTAGTCGTGTTAAGAATTATTTAGGGAACAAATATATAATTATGTTTATGGACAATTCTGAAGAATAACCACAAAATATAATTTTTTTAAATATTTTTTTAAATACCGTTTATCCTTTTTTTAAATGTCTTGAAATCAAAACTAAATTCTAGAAACTTTAAATATTAAATTAAAATATAATATGTAAAATTATTTTTACTATTGTGATGATATTTTCTAACAAAATTTGGAATAAAATTTATTTTAGTTTATAATAATATTGTTTATTTGTCAGCTATCGATACATACGACTGCAGTCAACATTACGATGATAATATATGTTATTCAATTATATGATGTCGGTAGTTATAATTTATTTTGCAATATTGTTTTAATTAACGATCGCAAAAATTATGATGCAAACAATAGATAAATAAATAACAATCTATCGTATTCTTGCTGCCGATAAATGAATCACTAATTTAGAATATTTTTTCATGTTCAAAAATTTATTTTCAAACGATTTGAGCATAAACCATTTGAGAATCTCATGACATAAAAACCGAGTCATCCATTATCATATGTTCAAAGTCAAAATCTAAAGAAGAAACGGAAGCAAACTAAAGTTTGATTTTTAGTCTTAAAAGGTAAAACATGACGTCATGTGATGTCACACGACTGAGATTCATTCCTCCATAGCTTCACCAGCCACTTCTACAACTTCGACTCGCTCCAATAATGGTGTGATTTTGGTGAGTAAAACCTCTGTTTTGCAGAGAAAGAAAACAGTAAAAAGAAGATTAACCAAAGTTCAGAACTTCAAGAACTCACTAATTTCTGAAGTTTGAAACCAAAAATTTCTAACCGGTTTTCTTGGTAAATGAATAGCCTTTGCTGCTAACATAAGTTCTTGGGTTTGGTTCCATGTAATTCCTTAGGTATTCTTTGTGCCCCTGTTCCGAAATCATCTCAAACAATTAAGTTTTACAGCAAATGTAAAATACAGAGCTAATCCTGAGTGTTGTTGCTTTTGTGGCGAACCACTCGGTTAGTTTAATATCTGACTTCAGTGTCAGGTAAGAAACAAACCCTTTAACTGAGTCACAACATGATGAAAAGGTTCAAGCATTGTTTTAGTTGGAAACATAGGAAGATGGATGTAGAATGACAAACCTTTGTGATTACACAGATGTCCACATTGCTACCACTACCCAAGTCGTTGAATATACCCGAGCATATGGCTTCAGCAACCAACTTGATTCCTTCATCTCTCTGGAGGATTTGTGTCAAGATGAAAAAGGACCTATAGAAACAATTTCAAAATATAAAGACAAATAAGGTTGGGGTTTACTTACAGTTAGACCTTCTTTATACTTTGCCTCAAACACTGACATGGCAGCAAGCGAACCAGAACCCATTGTCGCGAATGGCAGAGTGTCAGTTGAACCGTGGGGGTATATCTGGATATTAACCAAAGCGTTAGAGATGAATACAAACTGGAAGAAACTGAACTAAAAATACGATTTATGACTCAGAGATTTGATCAGGAGTTTAAAACTCACGGTGTGCAGATGAGGCCCGGTGATATCAACTCCGCCAAGTACTAGAGCAGCTGAGACATGACCTTGATAGCTGATTGATACACGATCAGTTAAATGATATGTGTCGATAACATGAGTTTCTGGTCATGATAAAGAAAAAATACCTGAAAAGGTGTTTCTTGAGAAGGGTCAAAGCAGTAATGACTCGAGAGTCTCGTCCAGTCTGGTATCTATGTAACCGCAATTGTGAGCTTACCATATCTGAAAAGGGAGATAGAAACCAAATTACTATGCATTGGGTTTTGAACGAGTTAACACATAAGTAAGTTGAGAGAAATTCAACTTTGATACAGTGCAGCAGCATAGAAATTTGGTTGTTAAGAATTACCTGTTACTGCTTCGGTGTCGGCAGCGGTTCCTGCACCACAACAGTAAATGTTTGGTGCCATATAGTGTATTTTCTCACAGTTCTTATCAGCCACAATGGGCCCTTCAGTGGCCCGTGTATCAGCCCCAAGTATCACACCATCCTATACAAACAGTATATAAAATCAGCAATCACCGGTTGAAAATACGAAAGTGAGCATCAAGACCACGAGGGCGCACATATCATTGTATGTTTTATGAAGTGTTCTAAAATATAGAAAAATGTCAAGAGATTATAAAAAAGCATCAGCCATCAGCAAGCTTTCACATGGTCAAGTGTTGAGCAACCAAACATTTTCACAATAGCTAGAGGAATCCAATTGTTATCTGAACCTAACAGGTGCTCAATCCATTGATATTATACGCCTATCACACAGCCCGTGCTCCACAATTTCAATCAAAAAACTCTATTGGTTATACATCAAAGCACAAGGCATTAAACGACATCATCTTGCCTAACTAATTGTAAACATTTGCATCTTAGCCCGTAATTCTTGAACCTTGAGTCACTTTTTCACTTCCATAACATGCAAAGGACCATAAGAGAGAACTTCCTATTCGACAACAATACTATGCTAAAAATACAAAAGCTATCAAACGATAGTTGTGAAAGAGAACACAGACCTGGAAAATCAGCCCAACGATAGTTGTTCCAGTCTTAAGAAAACCCGGGGCTTTAAGACCTTTCTGTATGAGCATATCATTTCTTTTGCACAAATCGAAGCTGAACCCACCTTTCGGCGGTAAATCTACGGCAGAATACGACATTTTCCTATACACCACTCTAGAAATCAGGGAAATTTGAGAACATCAAATGATCACCCAAAAAGGGAGTCTTAGATTTCGAATCGTCAAAAGCAAATTCGGAATTCAAAGCTAGATAATGTTACGATATCAGCAGACTAAGTGAGAAACTACTAATCATATACTCTGAAAACCCGTTAAGAAAAATCAAAATCAAATCGTCCTGATCGAGAAAGCTAGACGAAGGTTTAATCGTGTTCGAGAAACCACGGAAATGAGAGATGTAGAGAGACTGAAGAAGAAAATAGGAAAGCTAAGTTTACAGAAGAGTAAATTTTACCTTTGATTTGACGATTTGCGAGGGGAAGGAAGCTCAAATCGGAGAAGAAGAAAGAGTTTGGAAACAAAGTTAGCAGAGATTTCTTCTTCCTCAATTAAGACCTTTTGCTAAACCATTTTGAGTAGGCTCAACTTTAGATCTTTAATATGGGCCTATCTATACTTTACAAGCCCATTATATAAATGGGCTTTGCTTGTATCACGGTTTTCGGTTTTTCCGGGTTAATCGGGTCGGGTTTTTCGGATTTCGGTTAATTTGGTTTTGAAAAATGTCGACCGAAAAAAAAAAAACAATTCGTTCGGTTCGGTTATTTCGTCGGTTTAATCGGTTCGGTTTTTAGCATTTAAAAATGTTCCGAATTGAACCGAATTAAAATTTATTTCGGTTCAATTCGGTTTAATTCGGTTTTATTCGATTTAATTCGATTAAATTCGGTTAAATTCGGTTTAATTCGGTTTAATTCGGTTTAATTCGGTTTAATTCGGTTTAATTCGGTTTAATTCGGTTTAATTCGGTTTAATTCGGTTCTTCGGACCAGTTTGGTTCAAAAACCTGTGTTTGTTTGCTTATTCAACCAAAAATTCTCTCTACTTATAAGCATTCAGATTCTACTTATAAAGTTTGTTAAAAAAGATGCATGAGGCCTTATCAATGGCAATGGAATATTTGACGTGATACGTTTTCTCTTCTGTTTTTCGGCATAAGAAAAGACTAAGTTCAAGTCGGTGTTTATTATTATATAATCTGCAGACAACCGTATAGCGGTATAGAGAAACAAGTGATGAATTTGGCCACCCAATATTCTCAAACTATTTTAAAATAATAAAATAATGAAAGAGAACATGAGTGTTTCGAACATGAGTAGTAATTACGGAGAGGGATACGATTGTCCACCTCGATCTTACGTGCTACCTTGTTCAGATCGATCGTCATCTACACCAGTATCCGAGTACACAAGCTCAAGCTCAAGGAGGAGGATGAGGAGGAGGAAGAGGAGGAGGAGGAGGAAGAGGAGGCGGAGGAGAAGAAGAAGAAGAGGAGGAGAAGGAGGAGAAGGAGAACGAAGAAGGAGGTCGAAATTTTTTCACATCGGCCGCATTTGGATTTTGGAGAACAGAAACTTTGAGTTTCTCTAAAAATATTTAGGGTTACGACTTATATAGGTCAGCAGATTTTCGGTTTAAGAAAACCGATCGGTTTGGTATTACCGAACCGAACCGAAATGTAAACCGAATAAAATTAATTATTTAGCCGATCGGTTTAGCGATTAAAATTAAATGAAAACCGAAACCGAAAATATCGGTTCGGTCGGTTCGGGTTTTTCGGTTTTCACCGAAAACCCAGCCCTAATCACAACTATCACAACTAGTCCATTATACACCAACATTGGTCATGTTCGTTTGGCATGCGACTGCAGCAGCAGCAGATTGTTGTTCGTTTAGCTGCCGCAAGTACTTGCGGCAGATGCTGCGTCATACGTCATAATTTTTTCGACCGCTGATTAAAACAGCAGTGCGACTAAAAATCTGCGATCAACCACAACCACAACCGCCGGCGGCAGACAAACGAACAATATCTGTTGCAACCACAGCCGCAGGGTTGACCGCAGCCGCAGCCGCCTGTGGCGACCAACGAACAACACTATTGTCATGGGACTTGTTTGTTTGCAAGTTAGAGATGTGTGTGTGTTTTCTTGTTTTTGTCAATCGACTGCTTTTTGTATTTGAATATTGTAGTTTTATAATTGTCTCTTAATAATCAGAAAAGGATTAATTAGGTACACCGTGTGTGAATCTGACTATTTCAATAGACAAATTGTGCTTACAACATTGAAGATTAAGACTCACCATTAAATTTGGATTAGACCAAAACGTGGAATAACCAAGACCCTCTAAAAGAGCTAGAAGGATCCACTTGCAGATAAATGGGATCATTGATAGAATTAGGCTTTGTGCTCGCGGTAATGGACAATGGCTTCAGGTTTAAGACGACCTGTGCAGATTTGGTGAACCGTTGAAAAGAGTGGAAACATCTCGAGCCATCCATTGTGGTTCAATACCTCGTAGACCTCTCTTGCCGTCGAAACCCCCTTTAATAACCAATCAGCCACAGAGATTAAACATATAGTAACCAAGAGAATAGTTTCTTTAGGCCGATATCACTAAACTATAGGTTCTTCTTAGGAATCTTTCTGTATATATTTGGTTGTATACCTGTAGCTTTTGCCCTTGTAGCATCTCTGCTTCAAGCTCATCAAAAGACCTGTAACATTTTACAGACAAAACCTATCAAAACACTAACCAGAAGCAGCTCAAGTAAGGTGAAGGTCGATTTGATTAACAAAGGTTAAACCTTTTTCCTCCACTTTGGGCAAATGCTTCTGCAACTCTTCGATTTCTTCCTCCTACTGCAGTAGTCAGTGAAAGAAAAGTCAAAAAGGGGCAATCATTGTTGCAATGAAAAAAAACCAGCATAAGATAATTCGGGTTTTATTCAGTCCTTACAGCAAGTTGTTATGACATCTGCTACACCGCAGCTCTCAAAGAAAGTACTGTCTTTAACAGATGGAAACAGAAGCTTCGAGAGCGCTTTCATCTCTCTTAAACCAATCCTCATGATTGCAGCCTAGAGTTGTCTTCAAAGTAAATAACTTAATATCTCTAGGAACTACTTTAGTCTCTTTAAAGAAGACAACAAAATTTCAATAACTTACCTTTGTGTTATTACCCATTTCCAAACCGTCAACAAAACCCGCTGCAATAGCCACTACATTCTTCAAGGTCCCACACAGCTCTACTCCTTCAACATCATGAACCTATTTTTAACACAAGCCTTATAGTTATTGACCAAGCACTATGTGAGGAATGTTTGCCAAATTATTCAATCCTAAATGGCAACAACTTTAGCCATTCAAAACTGAGAATGAAACTAAAAGAAGCATCAAGAAGACTTCTTACCGCTGTGACCATAAAATACGGAGTACTAAATAGTTGAACCCATGTTTCAGCTGTTTCTCTACTCTCTCTATATCCAACCGTTGCTTCACTAAACTTCTCCATGGCGATCTGTATTGACAGTATTAGTCACAGAAATCGTAAAATCAGTAGAATTGAATAATGTAAATGAGAAAAAAATGTAAAAACCTCGTTTGCAATGTTTGCGCCCATAAGAACACAGCAATTGATACCAAGTTGCTTGGAGATGAGACTAGAGATCATACAGGGACCTTCCTTCTTCACTTCCATACCTTTAACAAGAGATATAGCTTCAACCTCTCCTTTTATCTTTCCATTTAGTTTCTTGCATATACCATCCATGAACTGATGCGGTGTAACAAAAACCAACATGTTTGCTTCCTTCACTGCATCGGTTAAACCCATCACATGTAAGAATCAAATTTGATTATGTAAAGGAAAAAAAGTTCATGAGTATTTAATCACTAGCCTGCATTTTCAAGGTCAGGATCCGCAACAACATTTCTTCCTAGCTTAATCCCAGGGAGGTATTTCACATTTTCCTGATCAAGAAACCAAGAAAAGTAGTTACAGAACCGACTAAAAATTAAGAAGAACAAAAAAAACAATCGAGAACAAGATCACCCAATTTCCTTACCTTGGTTTTGTTGATTACATCTGTGAGCTTCTCACCATTTGGTAGAACCTCCTCAAACACCCACATTCTTACTTCATCTGAAAATTGTAGGTTTAATCAAAAAGATTCATCAAACCATTCAAATGGAAACAAAACGGAATTCGTTTCTGGATTGGATCAATTCTCTACATGAAAACTGCAAGTTTTGCCCAGATTTTAAATTTTAAACAGTAATCTACGTTTCCGTAAAGGCTCTAAAAACAAACAACCTTGAGATCATAATGACACAAATCCAAAAATCATCATATCATATAAGAGAAACGACACCTCAAAATCCCCAAGATGCAATTTTGTAATTCAAACTCGCATAAAAGTCATTCCATTTGAAGTTTCTTAGAATCGTGAATCAATCACATGAGAAGAAATCGTTACCATGAAACGAAGGAAGCTTGAGGGCATTAGAAGCAATGAGTTTAGCAGCAACACTTCCCCAATTTCCACTACCCACGACAGTAACCCTAGATTTCAATTCATATTCACCATTGCCTTGTCGAGATTTCTCGAGAGCAGGAGACATAACGGCGGAGAGAGATGAAAAACGAGAGGAGAAAGAGGAAGAAAGAAAACGAGAACGTGAAAGGAAGAAGATAGAAAAGAATGATCGGATTCGCATGAAAAATGGAGCTTGAAAGGAGACACGTTAGAGAGAAAGAGAAAGAAAGGTACGAGTAACAGAAATGATGTCTTCAGTTTTATCGCCCGCCATGTTTGTTTGGATAGTTGGATCTTAGGCGATCTTCTCTATGTTCATTCATGTTCCTCTTCTTTATTTAATACTAATTAATTACTTTTCTAAATGAAGACAAAAGATTACTTTTCTAAACAAATATTTCAAAAATATTCAAATTATAATAATTAAAAAAAAAATATTTATAAAATATTGCTATTTTAAAAATAGCATAAATTTTAAAAATAAGTGTAGTTTTTTTGCTAATTAATGTGTAAGAACTATATTTTTGTCAACTTTTTCTAATTTAATTAATGCAAATATTTTCATCATAATATTTTTTATTATCAAACAATATATTAACTTCTTATTAATAATATTATCGTATTATATATTCAAATACAATTTTGTAACAAAATGCATTTTACTTTATCATTATTATGGTATAATGTGTTTATGTGTTATATTTTAATTATTAATATTAAATTTATATTTATAAAAGTAAAATAAAATAACAATACATCAAATAGAATGAATATATCATATGAAATTTGAAATAAATATTTTCATGTTTATAAATATTTTTATTTTTCATAATATACACAATCTTATATTTATTTTAAAACATTTGCACATAAACATTATACAAAATAGTTATAAATTCAAATGTACACAAACGGATCAAAATACCGTATAACAATTTCTGCAATATTTACGACTTATTTTCTAATCAAAATTATATTGATTTTATTATATAATTGTTCTAATAATTATATAATAACATTTATTTATCTGAAAATTATAAATATAAATTAAAGATAATTATAATGGATGCTCTAGGAATAAGAAACATTTTTATGTATCAAATAAACACTCTTGTTCTAGTTTTGGCATCAATAGTATACATAACTTACACATTGAATCCACAAGCATATAAACAGCAAACAAGTTTCTTTGCAGACAAAATCTCTATTCGAAATGAGTTATTGTACTTCATGCATTACCTATCTTCCTTTCTAGGAGCATTAGGATTCCCCATCATATCCATCATCATTTTCTCAGGTGAATCTTCCCAATTTGTAAATGTCTTCAAGTCGATCTGCAGATTTTTACAAAAAGGTGTCAAATTTGGAAACCTTTGTGCCTTGCATAATAGATCTTATGCTCTTTTGGTCTTCTTTTTTACCTTTCGACGTTGGTCAGTGAAAAGCTCTTCTCTTTTCTTGTATGTTTCTTGAATTTCCTTAGCCGCTTTTCCACCTAATGCCCATGCTTCAACATCTAACACCAAAGCCTCTACAGGTAAATAACCCTGCAGCAATAATGTATGACAAAGAGATGTTAAATTTTAACACTTCGCTTTGTTGGTTTTGTCGTCGTGACTTGGTTTCTCTAGAGTCTTGATGCTTCGGATTTACCTGGTTTGGGAAGAGAGAGCCAGGTTGGTAAGTTTTATCAACTGCATGATGACGGATTGTGATTTTTGCAAAGTCTTCATCAATGAAAATTCTCTCGTTTCCAAGTGTTCCCCCGAATCCAATTCCAACAGGCTTGGGGTTGGCATCGTAGACTCTACCAGAGGGATGCAGATGGCTATATGCAAAGTTTTTCTCTTTGCCTGAAGATGAACAAAACAACATAAAAGACTGGACGAATGCAAAGTAGCGCATAAGAAAATTTTGATCAGTGCAGTACCAGAAGATGAGAATGCGTGAAAGACTGGACTAATGGAAAACAAGTTCCCTGAGCTTCCATAAAATGTATCTCTGTTTTCAAAACCTTGCTGCAAGATTGCACCAATGACCCACTTCCTCTCGCTTGAAGTACCTTCATCATGATCGGCTCTAGAGCTTGCAGAAACTATCAGTAGTATCGGAGCATGATACCCTTCAACGTTAGACCACAATCGATTCATGCCTTTCCCGTGATGGTATGATCTGAAATAGATATGAACATAACTTAAATACAATAGAGAGACAGAATGTCCAAAAAACTAACAGATTAACAGACACACGAACGGCAATTTTAAATCAATTTCAAAACCAAACACTTGAAAGATTAGTCAAGTCAAGACGTTGCGCAGAGGTAAGTCAGTGGGATACCGGTATAGAAGATTTTCATTTGTTTCATCGCTGTTGCAGGGAAAGCATGAGCTCAAGATCTCCTCGCTTATTGCATTTTTGCATGCCAAGGAAATTGCCCATGCCCTTCCACATGTTAAAAGGGTGTTTTCACATGTCTTGGATGCAGAATCATCTCCACCTGTCGACTTTGAAGGTCCAGATCCATCCTGCAATTCATCATTCTGTGAAACTGCATATACAATTTTCAATGTAACCACACAAAACTATAAAGAAACACCTTTTTCGGTTAGATGCAACGTAGCAAGTCGAAAGAATACCTCTACATTTAAAGAATTTTGAAGTCTTGAATTACAAAAGTGAGCAAGGCACTCAGTGAGGCTTGGAATTGTTGTCAAGGCCCATGTAAGGAATTTCCCGATAGGAAGATCGAGTTCTAAACCACAAACATCCGAATCCCAAACATCTAAATTGTTTCCAGATTCAGTACAAGACACAAGCGCTGATAGAACCAAGTGACTTACATCCGGAAGAAACAAACACGCTTTGCTTTCAGCGGATTTAGTGGTTCGACCATCCCACGACATTGTCCAACACATCCATAGAAACATAAGCAAATCTATGGTCGAAATAGACCCGTTAATCTTACAATCAGCTTCATCAGATTCAAACTCGAGCTTTGAAGAAATGCCGGCATTTGTAGCTGTCACATGATACACTCTCAACAAAGTGTTGAAAGACATTGAAGCCGACATTCTTCCACAACATTTGACATAACCTCTACCAAACTCGACCCAACTCAATCCTCCTTTCTCAGGCACGAAGAACAAATCAACTAAAGATGATCCTAAATGCTCCAACAATCTCGGGAACGAATCTGGAACTTTCAGGCCTCCTTCAGAAGTAGTTGTATTGTAGCTCAAGCAGAAACTTTGCTATAATAAGAAATAAAATTGCTGAAATTCATCACATAATTGAAGCAGAAATCCGAAAATAATCTGAAATTTCCCGATTGAACTCAGTCTTAGAACCCTAAGTTACATATCCAATCGAATTTTGACGTTTTGTGAGACAAAATTCCAAAATTAATGAATTTGCAAACCCAGAAAACCCATCAAACCCTAACATAAATTCGAATTATACCTTGAGTGATTGAAAAGAAACTGTTTTGGTCTGAGAATCAGCGAGCTTAGAGAAAGATCGTTGAAGCAAAGGAAGAGCTCCAGTTGAAGCAACGAGGCTTTCGATTTCTCGCTTCTCCGATAACTCTTTGTTATCCGTCGAAGACGAAGCACCCATATTGAGAAGAGGATTGGAGAAGATATTCAAAATCCGCACAAAGAATCAGAGCTCTGTTTATGAGAGAAGAATTACAGAAATGGAGTCCATGATTGCTTCTGATCTATACGAAAGAAAAAAACAATTTTTTGAACAGTTCTCTATCTTTCACAATTCGCCACGTAATGGTGAGCCAAACCGTGGATTGATCCGTTTCCGGTTAGATATAAACCAGAGATTGTCACCTAGGTTTGTACATTCGGATATTCGGTTCGGTTTCAGTCGATTATTTTTTATTTCGATTTTTTTGGTTGGTACGATTAAATATTCATTCGGTTATTTTTATATTCCGGTTCAGTTTCGGTTCGGTTATACTTCAGTTTTGGTCAGTTCGGTTATTAAATCTAAAAACCAAAATAACCGAAAATAACCAAAAATAACCAAAAAAATAACCAAAACTAACTGAAAAATAATCGAAAAATAACCAAAAATAACCAAAATATCCAAAATATCCAAAATATCCAAAATATTTTTTGATAACCGAAAATAATTCGATTTTTTCGAATATTATTTTGGTTTTTAGTTCGTTTTCGATTAGTAACCAATAACCATAATTTTCCAAAATAATATATGTTCGATTATTTTTTATAACCGAATACCAACAAAAATCTATTTTTCAGTTCAGTTTCAGTTCGATTTATTCGGTTCGATTTATTCGGTTCGATTTATTCGATTCAATTTATTTGGTTTAGTTTATTCGGTTTATTCAATTTAATTTATTCGATTCAGATTATTTATTCATCTCTAGTCACCTAACAAAAACTAACGGCTAAAACAATCATATTCTAAAAACTGTGTTGAGACAATACGTAAAAACAAAAGAATAACAGTTTATTACCAAACAAAAACAAAAACAAAAACACACACATAAACAATTACCAAACACCTAATATCTCCTTTAATTACCAAACATAAACATCTACTAATATCTTTAAATTCTCAATTTATTTCCTCCATTTCTTTTTCACTCATCCTCATCATATCATAAGAATTTGTTATATTCACAAGAGAACTAATAAACCTGTTTATAGTTCAAATTAATAATATATATGGCTCGACGTTTCTCTTTCGTGTTCCTTGTAATAACTCTTGCTTTATCCGGTGGAGCTTACGCCGTCGATTCATCTTCACTATCTCCATCAACAACGTCAAACATCACTGTAAAATCTCCACCTTTGCCTCCCGTTGGGAAAAGTTCAACGGACGTTCAAGATTACTCCGATTACGAAGTTCCGGAAGATTTAGCACCGGAAGGAGTCAAAGTTGTGGAAGATTATGCGCCAGTTGATCTGAATGTTGCTGAAGGAGATAATGAATTTCATGAGAAAACAAATCAGTCTAAGAACTCATCAGCTTCTTCTTTTTCTTTTTCTTTTTCTTTCTCCTTCTTCTTCATCGTTGCTGCTGAATTGTTTTTGTTTTATGGTTAATATTAAAAACATGTCGTTTTTTCGACACAAATTCAACAGAACATCATTTTATTTATTTATTTAATTAAATTTCCCTTTACACATATTAATTATAAAATTGATGAACTCATCTTAAATATTCTAAAATTTATGTTTTAAACTATAATCTTTTTGATCAATCTTAAAAATAAATACTATATCTTAAAATAACATTCTTTTAATTTTTTATCCTAATTTTAACACAATAAAACTAAAATTTCAAAAAAACATAAATTTTTATGTGAAAATATTTATTTATCTTAAATTAGTTACAAATAAAATTAAAATATTAGATTTAAGATTTTTTAATTTGTTTTTCCTTATTAAAATATATTTTAAAGTTTTTAATACTAAATTAAATTAGATTTTGTATTAGGATGATTTAAAAAAATAAAATTCAAAACCTTAGAAGCATCATCAATGATCTAAGAGCACTTATCCTACCTTTTTCCCTGCTTTATATTAAATAAAAAATAAAAGTAATATCATAAAATAATATTTTTAAAAATTTTTGTTCAAAATTTAATATTTTAAAAATAAAATTCTAAAAATATCATAAATAATTATATAAAAATATTAATTTATCCTAAATAACTTATACATAAAGTTAAAATATTATATTTAATTTTTTAAAAATAAAATTTTAATATATTTTAAATTTAAATTTATGGTATTATTAAAAATTTAAACTAATAATTTTGTTTTTAAAACAAAAACTTTAAAAAATATTATTTTATCCTTATTCAACCTAAAATAATGATAATGTGATTTTTAACCGTCGCTTCGCTTAGTGTCAATTTTCATGTCGTTCTTCTTTTCCTCGTGTTTCCTCTCAATTCAAGGAGATACATTAGCAAATGCATTAGAATATCATCTTGTTCTTGCGTTAAATAGGTTTTTCTTTGCTTCAAATTTCTGTAAATTTTGGTAGGAAAGACGGTTCTTAACCGTAAAATCCGTGGAAATCCAGTGGAAAAAGAAAACCGTAAAATCCTACGTGAGACATTTTCTTCTCTCTCTCGATTCTTTCGTGTCTTGTTGTTCAGTTGTAATTACAAAAAAAAAAGATATTTCGAATTCCGAATGAAGATTACTTCTTCTGTCCCTTGTCGTGTCTGTGACAGTTGTCTGTCTCTCTCTTTCTCTCTCTCTCTCTCTCTCTCTCTCTCTCTCTCTCTCACACACACACACTCATTTTCTGCTTTACTTTTTTCTGATTCTTTTTTCTCTGATTCTAGGGTTTGAAATCGATTCATAAATGCGGCATTACGGGTCTGTGTTGAAATTTTCTGGGTATTTTTGAAGCGAAAAAGGGAGAAGATAATCTAATGGAGCTTCTGATGGGAATATTGTCTTCTCTATGGCAATTTATAGTCTTCATTCCTTATTTCACAGGTTTACTTCTTCTGGGTATCATTAAAGGTAACAACTTTAACACTAAAACTTAAACTTAGTTTCATCAAATTGGACATAATTTCATGTTTCAGTGTCGAATTCGATGATGGGTTTACTGTGGAAATAACATGTATTCTATTGATTAATAAAGTCCTTTCTTTTAAGTCCAATTTTGTATCTTTCTCAGACAGATTTTATCAGTTTTTTAATATTATTATTTATTGTACATTCGTGTCTCCCTTGGGGTTCATCTAAAGACTAATTAATTGTTTCATTCATTAATCAACTGCTTCCACAGTTAATGAAATTAGAATTCTTGTTTTTTAGTCAATTCAGGT
The DNA here is from genome assembly GCA_018901935.1 of Pugionium cornutum. Lineage (NCBI taxonomy): Eukaryota > Viridiplantae > Streptophyta > Magnoliopsida > Brassicales > Brassicaceae > Pugionium > Pugionium cornutum. The sequence continues at coordinate 138,337 of JAENJI010000017.1, read as the reverse complement.
TTCTTCAACACCATAATGTACCTTTGTTTATTGAAGGAAACACCTAATCCATGAACTTTGTTCTGTTTTACTCGATAGATTCGTTGTAATGAATGTTTTTTTATTCATGTTTCTCTACTTATTTGTTTGTTTAGGTATCGTTTTCTGCCCACTTATATGCCTTATTGTGGCTATTGGAAACTCTGCAATCATCTTAGGCCTTTTACCAGTACATGGGATTTGGACTCTATATTCGATATTGAGGTACTTCCTCTTTGTGGAAACAATTTCTGTCCTCTACAATAGTATCATTGTTACCTTTTTCGATCTTGAATAGTCTTCATTTGGTTTCAGTGCTAAACAATTAGGTCCAGTCTTGAAGCTTTTTCTGTGCTTATGTCTTCCTCTCGGCATCATTATCTGGCTTGTGGTTAGTATCATAGGAAGTATCCTCGGAGGAGTTTTATATGGATTTCTTTCCCCAGTATTTGCAACGTTTGATGCTGTTGGCGAAGGGAAGTCTAATCCTCTTTTCCATTCCTTTTACGTAAGTTTTCGACCATTTCGACCATATCTCGATCTATATGTTTTTGTTTTCTTTTCATGTCTTGTGGGTTATTATTCATCGCATTACTCAATCGTTTAGGATGGAACTTGGAGCACTGTTAAAGGGAGTTTCACCGTTGTCTACGATTTCAAAGACGTTTGCTTTCATTCATACTTCTCGCTTATGGATGATCTGAGAATATCTACTGCGGATAGTCATTATTATGAAATAAGGTATAGAAAAATCTGTGGAATTCAGTACATTATACAGAGAAATCATTTTTCTTTGTATATTACCCAGGATACTTCAAATTCCAGGCGCTGTGATTCTTGCGGTTCTTGGAATTCTTGTTGATTTCCCAGTGATTTCACTCATAGCCTTATACAAAAGCCCGTGCATGTTGTTTAAAGGCTGGCACCGTTTGTTTCATGATCTCATTGGACGTGAAGGTCCTTTCTTGGAAACAATGTGTGTCCCAATAGCAGGCCTTGCAATCTTACTCTGGCCTTTAGCTGTTGTGGGTGCGGTTTTAGGATCAATAGTCTCTAGTGTCTTCCTTGGTGCTTACGCGGGTGTAGTCTCATATCAGGTTTTTAACCCTCGTTTATTTAGATTGACTTTTGCTTTAAGTGTGAATCTTGATGATATACAGTCGATTTCTCTTGTCACAACGCAGGAATCATCGTTCTTCTTTGGCCTCTGTTATGTTGTTGCTTCTGTTTCTATATATGATGAGTATAGCAACGATGTTCTTGACATGCGCGAAGGTTCTTGCTTTCCAAGGTTTGTCTGCAATGGTTTATTTGGTAATCTCTTTCTCTGTTCATTCTAAACACCGATTTTTTAAGGCCAAAGTTCCGAAGAAACGAAGAGGGCAATAGTACAGCATTTTCTGGTGGTCTTTCAAGACCAAACTCTTTAAGGACAACTCCAACAAGAGGAGGATCAAACAAAGGCCCAATGATTGACCTAAAGCCACTTGATGTACTAACAATCTCTAATACCATTGTGTTTATATCTTATTCGATATCTTTGGTTATTGTCTCTGTATTGAAATTGAAATCTGTTCTTGTTTTTGCAGCTTCTGGAAGCTCTTTTTGTGGAATGTAGGAAGTATGGAGAGGTAATGGTAACAAAAGGGATTATAAATTCAAAGGACATCGAAGAAGCTAAGTCTAACAAAGGCTGTCGAGTGATTAGCACTGGCTTACCCGCTTATTCTCTTCTTCACGAGCTTTTACGGTCTATTAAATCCAATTCTACTGGTTTGTTACTCGGTAGGTTGCAGTATTTTTACAGTTTTCTTGCCAATTCCATTACAAAACCGTATCTTTAAGCTTCTCTGGATTTTCGCAATTCTACTGGTTTTGTGTAGGTGACGGTGTAACGGAGATAACCACAAAAAACCGCCCAAAAGATTCGTTTTTTGATTGGTTTCTGAATCCATTTCTGATCCTTAAAGACCAGATCCAAGCAGCGAATTTATCTGAACAGGAAGAAGAGTATCTTGGAAAGTTGGTTCTGCTGTTTGGAGATTCAGAGAGATTTAAAAGCTCCATTGCAAACTCTGAATCTCCTCCTCTAACCGAACTCAAAAAAGCCGAACTTGATGCCTTTGCTCGCAGGTAAATAAACAATAACCTACAATCTTGTGTCGTTCTTTTGACTCAGACCGTAAGAAAGACACTCTTTGTGTTTGGTTTAAGACACTCTTTGTTTGGTTTTAATTAGGCTTCAAGGACTGACCAAATCAGTATCAAGATATCCAACATTCAGAAGACATTTCGTGGAACTAGTCAAGAAACTATCAAATGATCTAGACAAGAAACATAACCACTTTGAAGGCAGTTCGAGATCAGTCCTGCGTCCTGGGAAAACTGTATCTCGAATTTTCAGCCAGAAATCGTTCAAGAAAAAGACGAGTACCAATGGGTCAGATCAAGAAGATTCACCAAACATTGGCTTAAGAGATATTGATATTGTATAGTAGTAAGTAATGTTAAACGTTGGTCTTTCTTTTTACCTCTGTAATGATAAGTTTATACAGATTCCAGTAAACATGAAACTGTTTTTGATGATCTAATAAATCTGATTTTTACAAAATGTTTTTGACTCAGTTTTTCTTGACGTTGTTCCTCAGAAACAGCAGAACCATTTCTTCTGCAATACAACAACAAAACAAAAGCCTTTTAGTTTATTTTATCCCATTTAGTCCTCGTATTCTTGCAAAACATAACAAATAAAGGCTAATGTTTTCGTTATTCAAATTAGTCCTAAATTTGTAAAATTAAAGAAAAAGATATGGGTTTATTTCCGTCAACTACACAAACTTATTCAAGTAAATCTATTTTCATCTGTATTTTTTAGGTATTCGTTTAACTAAATAAACTATATTTTTCTTTCATAAATTACATAAACATTATAAATTATTCTAATTGCAGAACTTGTTTACGCGTTAAATAGCTATTAAATCTGGTTCTAATTCAAAAATCTGGTTTTAACTTTGGTTTATTTTGAAATTAAACCAGATTTTCGAAATAAAACAAAGTTTAATAAAAATCTAACATGTGAACATTAACGAAATTTCTGTAATTAGAATAATTTATGAAATTACTTAGTTTACGGAAGAAAAACATAGTTTATGTAACTAATAAAAGACTTTAAAAATACGGATGAAAATAGATTTATTCGTATAAATTTATGTAATCGACGGAAATAAATTTAAAAGAGATGTTACCGGAGGTTCTTCTTGTCCTTTGTTATTGTTGAGATCACGGCGTTGTGACGTGGCCCGGCCACTAGCGTTTGTCTTTTTGTCGTCTCGAGCTTTCGCAAATATAACTGTGAATCCTTCTGCTGATGCTGGATCGTTCACATCCCATTCGCCAAATTTTGGCAATGGTCGATCTTGTTGTTGTCGTGGTTGATTATTCTGAATTTTGAGATATTCCAAACAACATTTGAATTTATTGTAATTGCTCATACGAAATCAATGCAAAACATACGAAAATGGTTTTCTGAATTATGGTGATTTAGAGATGTTAAAACGTAATATTTATTCGATCAAAAATGTGAAAAAGGTTGAAATGAGAAAGATCTTACCGATGCCATTCAAAGATTGTTTTTAAAAGATGAGATTTAGGACATGAGATGATCTTCAAACAACAAGAAACTTTTGTCTTCCTGTTTTTTTTTTGTGTAACCTTGATTGCGTTTTTTTGCCCTCACAGCGGATTTGATTACGTTGAAAGAATTAGAATTCAGAAACAATTAGCGTTTTCTGAGGTTTAAATATAGATTAGTTTCATTTTTACGTATTTTTTGTTTGTTGAAACTTGTAAAATGAAAGCAAAATATGAAACGGCATGATGTTTATCATCTGTATAGAAACGGGACGATTTTCCTAAGGAGTAAATTTGTTTGCCACGTGTCTTTCTCCCGTCTACATTTGTCTAAGTCTCCGCATTCGGATATTCGGTTCGGTTTCGGTCGGTTATTTTCGGTTTTGATTTTTTCTGTTGGTAAGATCAAATATTCATTCGGTTATTTTTATATTCGGGTTTGGTTTCGATTTGGTTATATCTCGGTTTCGATCGGTTTGGTTATTAAATTTAAAAACTAAAAATAACCAAAATAACCGAAAACAACCGAAAACAGCCGAAAATAACAAAAAAATAACAAAAAATAATCAAAATAACTGAAAATAACAAAAAATAATCAAAATATCTAAAAATATTTTGGATAATCAAAAATAACCGAAAATAACTGAAAATAACTAAAAATAATTTGGTTTTTCGGATATTAGTTTGGTTTTTGGTTCGATTTCGGTTAATAACCAATAACCATAGTTTTCCAAAATAATATTCGTTCGGTTATTTGTTTATAACTAAATACTAACCGAAATCTATTTTTCGGTTCGGTTTCAATTCGTTTTATTTGATTCGGATTATTTGTCTACGCCTACCATTGTCGAGGCACGATATTGTTGAAAAATAGATGAAAACGGCACAAATTGTTTATCATCTGAATCCAAACGGGACGTCTTTCTCGTTTTCGTGTGGTAGATGTAACACACTTCTCGAGGCCAACACACGCGTTTAGAACATATCTACGAGTTTAGTGATTAGCCTTAAGTTGGTATTAATAAACGGTCAGGATTGTTTTAGCTTTGTTCAACGGTTGTGATGACGACGTAGACGAAGCTAAGCCTCAGTAATTATCATTTTTTCAACTAATCATCATTAGTTAATTAATAATTTTTGGTTATTGAACATTTTTCTAAAAATAAAGAAAGACTATTAAGAAATTATCTCAGCCATTTCTCAGTAATTTTCATTTCATTTGCTCTCTCCGAGGAAATGGCGTTCGGTTTGATCGGAAGAGTTGTTGGAACGAAGCCGACGAGGTTATCAGCGGCGGTGCAGTTGATTCCGGCGCGATGGACAGCATCGGGATCAGAAGTACAATCGAAAGCTTCTACCGGCGGCAGAGGATCGAACCTCAAGACGTTTCAGATCTATCGATGGAATCCAGATAGTCCTGGGAAGCCTAAGCTTCAGGATTACCAAATTGATCTCAAGGATTGTGGGCCGATGGTTCTAGATGCTTTGATTAAGATTAAGAATGAGATGGACCCATCGCTCACTTTCCGTCGTTCGTGTCGAGAAGGTATTTGTGGTTCATGCGCGATGAACATAAATGGATGCAACGGTCTCGCTTGTTTAACAAAGATCGAATCCGGATCCTCGGAGACGACAATCACGCCTTTGCCGCATATGTTTGTGATTAAGGATCTGGTGGTGGACATGACGAATTTTTATAACCAGTACAAGAGTATCGAGCCATGGTTGAAGAGGAAGAATCCAGCGTCTGTTCCTGGTAAGGAGATTCTACAGAGCAAGAAGGATAGAGCTAAGCTTGATGGAATGTATGAATGCATTTTATGCGCATGCTGTAGTACTTCTTGCCCTAGCTATTGGTGGAACCCTGAGTCTTATCTCGGCCCAGCCGCTTTGCTCCATGCCAACAGGTAAACAAAATCTGACTTTTCATAGTCAATTTGTTTCCTGGAGCAATAAGATTGATGATGTTGTAAAGATTTTGTATGGCTTGTTGGTAATTTATGATGTATATTATATATGGTCAACTAAGGTTGCTTTAACTTATTTAGTTGTAGCTTAGCTCTGAAATTATGGTGGTAAGGACTCATTTTTCTTCTTTAGGTGTTCCTTCTGTTTTGGGAATTTAGTGGGTGTGAGCAATAAGACTTCGTAGATTGATCATCTGTGGCTTGTCCGTAGTTTACATTGGTTCATTATATATTGTCATTTGGGTTGTTTTTTTGCTTCTTGAGATGTAGTGCAGTTTAGCTCTCTGCTTAACTGAAATGGAGGAGATATCTCCGAAGGAAGGTGCTGAGACTCTTTCTGCTTCTTCAGCTGTCAGCTATAGAAAACCGCAAAATCAACAGTCTGATTGTGTGTCATTATGTCAGTCATATAGGCTGTTTTTTCCTCCTTTAGTTGTAGCTTAGTTTAGCTCTTTGTTGAACTGAAACAGAGGAGAGACCTTTAAGGGAAGGTGTTATGGACTCTTTGTTCTTTTTCAATTGTGTCTGCGTTGTTAGGTTAGAGTGTTGATCTTTCAAGGTGTTGTAACAAGATGTTTATCTACATATGCAGGTGGATAAGTGATAGCCGAGATGAGTACACTAAGGAAAGACTTGAAGCTATTAATGACGAATTCAAGCTGTATCGATGCCATACAATCTTGAACTGTGCTCGAGCATGTCCAAAGGGATTGAACCCAGGCAAACAGATAGCACACATCAAGCAGCTTCAGCAATCCAGTTGAACAAACAACTCAGCCAAGCAATACCCATTGGAAACCCATTCGCCCATGGATTTTTGATGCTAATAAATCTGCAAGAAACTCCAATTTCAGACTCATCCTTGTACTCAGGTTACAAATATTAGAATAGATGAGTTTTTCTTTTTGCTGAAATTAATTGCTTACAACAAGCAATAAAATTGAAAACTTTAAACTTTTCCCTCTGTATTGCCTTTATATAAACATTCGGTTGCTTTATTGGTATCGGATAGAAGAATGAAACAATGTTTTACCCTTAGCTCTAGAAGGGTAATCATCTATTCTACAAACAGATAAGATAAGCATTTTTTGTTGGAACGAAGCAAAATAGATTGATGGTCAGTTTCCGCGGGATAGAGCAAGAAACACAGTAGCGGCTGCGATCTGAACTTTGAGATCAGCAATATCAATATCGTGTCCGCCTTCTACTAATCCCCATTTGTCAACCTGAATGAAACGTATGAGAATGATTAGATACATTGACGCAAAAAGGTATAGATGTTAGCAAGAATGCGATGTAACAATGTGGAAACCTGTAAATCTTCTTCAAGTCTAATCAATTTGATTGCATCATCGATCTGCAATTTCCCACAGAAGATGCCAAGAGCTATTACTACGGAATGAGATGATGCTTCAAGCGCATCGATGCTAGCGAGTTCACCATCATTTGTCTTCTTGAGCAGATATTCTACTGCTTTCACTAGCTTTTCATCTTGTTTACCCCCGAAGATGCTAGAATACACTTTCGGTTTGACCCCAAACTCTGATTCTACCCACTCAAGTAGAGGATCAATCCTCTCCACTTGAACTTCTGCAAAAGGCACAACCCAGTAAGTCTAAAAGTCTAGGAGTTAGCGGAGGTTCAGGAGAAAGCTTTTTCTATATACCATGGACGTCACTGGTTAGGTCATTGTCTTCAGGTGCTCGGTAAAAGACGAGATCCTGATGTAACTTTCTTAATAGATGTTCGATGATCTTTGAACGTGTAAGAGGAACTCTTTCGAGTGCAGTACATGCTAGCTTCATGAGTGGCATTGTGAATGGTCTGATTCCTTCCGTTAGCTACACAGGGTCATTGTGTTGACCTCATGTTAGTCACCGCACAAACATAAGTAGATGTTCAACCTATTTCTAAAACTCAGATCGCAAAACCCAGAAACCAATCTAACACTAGGTGCTCTAAAGAACAATGGATTAGATTTAGATGTTCATCGATACAAATAACAGCAAGTTCTCAGCTTTATGTTGAATAAACGATGAACATGTCCAATCACAAGGATTTAAACTCAATTCCATCAAACCAATGTTTGATTAAAGTAGCAAATTTATGAAGCAAAAAAAATTGAATTTGGACATGAACATAGAGGAAAAATGTTGAGACTTTAAGTGAACAAAACCTGATACTCCCATTCAGCTGCAATGGCTTTAGCGAGTGCTAAAGAACGAAGTTTGAGAGGTCTTTTCGAAGGGGTTTTAAGGGTTCTGTAATCGAGCATCACAGTCCATCCATTTCCATCGTCTGCTTCTCTAGTTGTTACTTTCTTGTAGAATCTCTTCCCAACGATCGAACCCGTCATGAAAGACGTTGGCATCGTTACCGAATCCGATTCGTTATTCCGTCGTGCGTTCGGAGCTTTGACAAAGATGGGTTTTTCGTTTTCTTTGTCGAACGTGAACGACGACGATGGAGATGAAGATTCCGTTGGCAGACCATCGGAATCTGATTGACGAGCGGCAGATGTTGTACAGAAGGATCGAGAACGAATGAACAATTGGGAGTTTTTAGCTGATCTAAAAACTCTTCCGATTAACATCGCCGCCATTAATCCGACTAAAAACGGAGCTCTCCTCACTTCACCTTGCTTAGGGTTCGAAGATCAGAAATGTAGGACCGAACAAAAACGACGTCGCAGTTCCGGGAGTGGTAAAATACGTCTAATCGAAAATGGTGATAGATTGGGTAAAAAAACCGAACCGAACCAAACAAAAATGACTCGGGATTAAGAGTTTTATTACGTCAAATAAACTCTTTTTTTATAGCTTTATATTAGTGAAATAGTAACCTTTTTAATGCTCAAAATTTTACTAATTACCCAAATCTCTACAATTACTCCATTGTGGATAGTTTAAAGGAAAAATGTTGAATTGAGAATCCATTGTGGAGTCTTTAAAAACTAAAGTATTGAACTGAAAATATATTGGAGATAGTTTAAAGGAAAAATGATTCATAGCTATACGACATATATTCTATCACATGATCACATATATACAGTTTTGAAATGTATCTATAACTATACAAAATATATGAATAATAAGGTGATATATACAAATTATTTTGAAACATGTGGTTAACATCAAAACATAATTTTCGATTAGTCGAAACTTTAATCGACATTGTTAATTTAATGAATTAAAAAAACTCAATTTTTATTACATACAATCATCGATTTTGGGTTAAATTTTTAACCAACTGAATTAATATCGCCGATTAAGATTCGACCAATTAAAAATCAAATTATGATGTTAAGCATATGTTCTAAAATAGTTTGTACATGTTATCATATTATTCATATACTTCGTGTAAGTTTAGATACATTTCAAAATTGTACATATGTTACTATTTGATGTAGTATACTTGGTATAACTGATAATTATTTTTCTTAATTTAAATAGAAAATTTGAGAATAAACCCCAAAATAGGATTAAATTTTGAAAACTGCCCTTTTTAATTTTCTATTTGGAAGCTACACTATTATAAGCTAATTTACTAAATTTATTATACATCAATAGCAAAACTAAAAAGTATGAGTTTTTGAATAAAAATAGTATTAACATATCTTCAAACTTAATCTATTCCCAAGAACTTCATCACTTCATACAACTTTATGTTTAGTTTCTTACAAATATTTTATCTGTATAACATGTTTGATCACAACTCTCTTTATTACTACTAATCAGTTCGATCAATGCATATATATGCACAATTTTTTATTAAATAATACAATAAAATAACATCATTTTAAATTTATCTTTCAAATTTATCACAATAAAATTAAAATTCTCAAAATAGCATAAATTATTATATAAAAATAATTATTTACTTTAAATAAACTATACATAAAATTAAAATATAATATTTTGGTTCATTTTTTCTAATTTATGGTTTAAATTTTTTTCATTAGCAATAAATTTTTAGTTATTTTAATATTAAATTTATGATATTTTTGCAAATTTAAATGACTGGTGATATATTTGAAACAAAAATTTGAAATAGTGATATTTTAGTCAATTATATTTTTTTATTCTCTTAATTATATTTGAAGCTAATTTAAATTTCAAAAAGTAATAAAATCTCTAATAATAATAATATGTTTTAAGATTTTTTTTTTGTAATGTTAAAGACTAGTTCTCTCAAATCTATGTAAAAATTATTATTTATAATTTAAAAATGGGAAAATTTTCATTAAAATATTAAAATTTTGTGTTTCGGTAATTTAAATACTAAATTTTTTAATAAATTACTTAAATAAATATTTTGTAATTAACTGTGACTGACTTAAATATGCGATTAGTTAATATTAACACAAAAAATAATACCGTTAACTTTGTTATTTATTTTAACCAACTAAAAATAGACACCTAGATAACATATCATCGTTAGAACCAATTTCGATGTTAATTTGATGTTAATATTAATTAATCCCATATTTAAATCGGCATAATAAATTATAATTATTATTTAAATAATTTATTAAAAAATTTGATATTTAAATGGTACCAACACAAAAATTTAGTATTTTTAAGATCATTTTTTCTATTTAAAAATACCTTTCGAGTTTTGTCTTTATTTGAAATCTTGTAATAGTTTTGCTATCATACGATGTCTAAAACGAACATACCTGTAAAGACAGCCAGATTCAGAGAAGGTTCATTTTATTCATCCACGCTCAGATCTTGGAATCTTTAACGCTAATAGTCTCCCAGATCATGACACGTCATCGTATGGGACCCTTTTTTTTGCAACTGTTTTGCTTCCTCTATTTCAATTCCTGTTTTTAGTTTCTTTTTGTTTCCCTCTTTCCCTTTTAGGGCTTCTTCATCAAATTCTCCAAAGAACAAATTTAGAGACAAAGAAAACAAATGGCGTCGTGGAATTCGACTACGCTTGAAATCTGTTACGAAATCGTTGGATGGATCGCGTTTGCTTCGTGGTCGATTAGCTTTTACCCGCAACTGATTTTGAATTTTCGCAGAAAATGGTATTTAACACTTTTCTTTACCCTTCTCTTTCTAAATGGGATTTTGTTTTTCTGGAAATTAAAATTAATGTTTTTGTTATTGTTTTTGTTTTTGGGGAAAGTGTTGTTGGATTGAACTTCGATTTCGTGCTGTTGAATTTGACTAAGCACTCGTCCTATATGATCTACAACGTCTGCCTCTACTTTAGTCCGATTATTCAGAAGCAGTACTTTGACACTTATGGCTACAAAGAGGTTTTTTTCCTCTTTCTCTCTTTATCCACACTGTTTATCGATTTATTAGTCTGGAATCTTGTAGTTGAAGTTCTTGGTATATGCCTAGATTGCTGTTCTTTCAGTGTTGTGGAATCTGTGAACTTAAATCTCTCAAAAGATTTCTGATTCCTTCAATTTCTTAGCTATTTAACTCCAAAATTCAATACAAGTTCGTTACTTTTCAGAGTTTAACATGTTCATGGGCATGGATATTTCTGTTCAATATGAATATATGTTTCTGAAACAGAACATATTGTCTCTTTCAGTATGCTTCCACATTGTTGTTCGAACTGGTTTAGTTTTTTTTTCTTTCTGGGAAACTGCATTAGACAGCTACGTGATTTTTTATTCCTATTTCAGATGATACCTGTGGCTGCAAATGATGTTGCATTCTCAATCCATGCAGTTTTAATGACAGCTCTTACACTGTTCCAGATCTTTATCTATGAAGTGAGTAATGAATTCTTTTGTTTTTTTTCATTTATCTGGAATCTATGCTTTGTTTTATCTTATATGTTGTTTCTTCTTCTTTGTGACTTCTGCAGCGTGGACCTCAAAAAGTGTCCAGACTTGCTACAGGTGTTGTGATTGTTGTATGGGCATTTGCAGCTATCTGTTTCTTCATAGCATTACCTACACAATCTTGGCTTTGGCTCATCTCCATCTTCAAGTAAGTTGTTGCCAAGAGCCTTAACCCAATTCTTTTTAATGGTAATCTAAAGCCTTTTCATGATATAGTTTGTTTCTTATAGCTCGATTCAGGTACTCATGACATGCATCAAGTACATTCCACAGGTGAGAAATGATTCTCAACCTTTTAATTTTCCAAAATTGAAATATATATCATTTATAGATTCATGTGTTTCGTAGGCAAAGATGAACTTCACTAGGAAGAGCACAGTCGGGTGGAGTATTGGGAATATTCTTCTAGATTTTGGTGGAGGACTCACTAATTATCTACAAATGGTTATACAATCTATTGATCAAAGTAATAACAATCTCTTCTGCATCCCATCAATAGCTTCTGTTTGCTCTGATGGTAACAGTAACATTTGGAACACAAAGACTAAACTTTTCTCTCTCTGTTTTGTTGCAGATTCGTGGGTGAATTTCTATGGGAACATTGGAAAGACTCTTCTATCACTCGTAAGAAAATTCTGAGCTGGTGTTTTTTTTGTTGTGTTAAATTCTTTCTTGTCTCTAATAGATCTCTCTCATACTACAGATTTCGATATTTTTCGACATTCTCTTCATGTTTCAACACTATGTGTTATATCCGGAGAAGAAAGCCTCAAAATCTATGGAAACTGGTCAGGAACCGAATGAACCTCTCATTGATTCATCTCATGAACATGTTTAAAGATTGGATTCTCAGGAGAATCAAAGTAAGAAGAGAAAAAGCTTTAGTTTCAGGGTTCCTGTTTGTATATGAGAAATCACAAGAAAAGAAATAGAAAAGTAAGAAACTCTTCATTCTCGTAGTTGATTGTCTTAATAACAATTTCATGTATCATTATAATAGAAAGAAAGAATGAATTCAACAGTGGTCAATCTTGAGTTTTCTTGTAAGAACAAGATATGAATTGGCGCAATTGTCGAATCCAAGTATTCGAATTTCTCTATATCATATTATTAAAAGTTTGTTTTGGTCTAATAATATAACCAATAGGGCAATTCAACACTTTTTAATTTTTTTTCCAATTTAACACTTTAAATTTAAAATTTCATAAATAACATAAATTATTTTTTAAAAATACATATTTATTATAATAAATTATAAATATAATTAAAATAAATTAATACTTTGAAATATCACTATTTTAATTTTATCTTTTAAATTTACCACATTAAAACTAAAATTTCAAAAATATCATAAATTATTATGTGAAAATAATTATTTACTTTAAATAGATTATATATAAAATTAAAACATAAGGTTTCATTTCACTTTTTGCAATTTAGGATTTAAATTTTTTTCATTTGGAAAATGTTTTTAATTATTTTAATATTAAATTTATGATATTTTGGAAATTTAAATGATTAGTACTATATTTAGAACAACAACTTGAAATAATGTTATTTTAGTCAATTTTCTATTAAAATATTATATTTGGATTTTTTAATAGAAAATTAAAAATAATAATATTATATTTAGAGCAAAAAATTAAAAAAAATACTATTTTTGTAAATTGCTTTATATAATTTGCGTGTACTTTTGGTCCTTTCTATAAATTAATATTTCGAGTAACTAATATCTCTTTAAATTAATAAATTTTCAAAGTCTCAACAATATACTTGTTTCCTATATCAGAAATTTGTTATTTTCTTTTGGTTCTTTCTCTTTGTTTTATTCTTACTGCTGATTAACATAAGAAAATTCCAATAATTGTGCAGTGGAAGTTATCTACACAACTCAATTGATTTGGTCCACAAGTTAACACACTTTTGTGGTAATTTGTCTTGACTTTAGACTATTCCTTGTCCCGCAAGCATATTCCTAAGTTCCTCTTTTTATCATATTATCCTTCAAGCTACCTCTTTTTTTATATCATTTCACATTTTCACATATTTCCTTTCTTCTTCAAAAGTCTCATCAATCTAACTGCTGATATGAAGCGTGAAGGCAAACAACATGGTATGGTAAGAACTTATCGGATTCTACCTCCGTCGCTGAATCGGAGGCCGGAATCGAAGTTGGTCAATCCTTTGACTTCACGCCCAACCGCTGGATTATTTACCAAAGTGTCATCGAAGCCGACTAATCACTCCAAATTCACCGGAAGATGTGGTCAAGCTAAGTGCTTGGAGTGCCATATGCATCCGATTACCAAATCCAAAGTCAAAACTAAAGGCTTTTCAAAGGTTAGATCAAATGACGTCACCTATAAGATGCTGACTTGGCATGTCGCTGGTGGACTTAGACCCAGTTTGAAGCTTTCTGGGTTCTCGGCTACCGGAATTCTTGATCTTTTGTCCGATGATTATGATTATGATCATGATTATGATGAAGAAGAAGAAGAAGATGAATACAGTGGAAGTGTTGTAGAGGATATTGTGAAAACACAGAGTGATGATGATGGTGATGATGATGACAAAGAAGAAGATGAGTCTAATGATGATGATAAAATGATGAGTTTTTGTGATGTGGGGATGATGATGATGATGATGGTGGATCATGTGGAAGAATATGATGAAGATGGATGGTGTTTGGTTGAGGAAAGGATGACTTATTGATTTCTTTGATTATTCCCCAATGATTGTCTTTCATTTTCCTTTTGTAAATGTATCATTTGTAATAACTTTGGGGATGAATGATTATATCTTTGTAAATGTGTGTTGATTCTTAAATAAAAAAAAACTGTGATGTTAATATTTTTAAAGTAATGTATAGTTTGAACCTTTAACTTAACAACAGTATACAATTAGGACAATAGCATCTGTCTCTTTCTTTCAACATATTAGAGGAATCAAATTTAACCTTATATATACATTTCACTCTAATAAAAAATTTAGTATAACTTAAAGCTGGTATAAAATTACTGTAGTTGCCTTAAAACTAGTAGTATAGAGTTTTTTATATAAATTTTTTATCAGGTCTATCTTTTCTTTTCTTTTAGCAGTATCTATATATTACAAAATACACAAATAGAATACATAGTATAAAACTATTATTAGATATATATATATACATATAATTTATATAAAAAAAATAATACCATAAAATATCACAATTTTAAGTTTATTTTTCAAATCTAATACATTAAAAATAAAATTTGTAAAATAACACAAATTATTATGTGAAAATAATTATTTATATATAAAGTTTAAACATAATGTTTGAGTTCAATATTTATAATTTAAAATTTAAATTTATTTTATTAAGATGAATTTTTTTTTATTATTTAAATATTAAATTTATGTTATTTTTAAAATTTTAAATAATTATTGTTATATTTGAAACAAAAACTTGAAATAATATCATTTTAAACAATTGCCCAAGTAAATATCCCATTTTTTTAAAATTAGTGATTTTTTTTATTTTAATAAATATTATATTTTTTATTCTATTTATAGATTATCATGGACATCCAGATTTTTTTAAACAATAAATCTAACTAAATAAGGTAGATACAAGTGTTGTTTGTTTCGTAGTCTCATGAAAATGTGGTTGCATCACACGATCAAACGTTGTTTATTTGACTGCCGCAGTTTTTTACGGTCAAACGCTGTGGTCGACCGCAAAAATCTACGGTAAAAAATTTTAACCGCTGTATAATTGTAACATTTACGATAAAAAATTGCGATATAATCTTCAACAACAAACTACGGTGATCAAACGAACAATAATAATGCAGCGTCTAACCGCAACGTCTGACCGCAAATCTTAAAATTTCCAAACAACATTTTAAACATATCAAACAGATAAGCAAGAATCTAAACTTTCTTCTCTATTTTCTTTACATCTCAACTTTTTATAGAAAAACAAATCAGATTTTGGAATACAAAAGATTAGATAGCAATGATTCTATCTAAGCTAGAAGGGTTTTTTACACAAACAAATAAGCGTACCATTATTCATTCTTCAAAGAGTCTCTCTCATTACCAACAAATCAAATATAAATTCAGAGTAGCTTTGTTAAATGGTAATACTGAAACACCTGTGTGAAACCCAGAGATCATAGGCTTCGAATGCCTCAAGTAAAATATACACAAGTGTCATAGTTTTTGTCCGATTCAGGGTTTCTTCTTCTTCTTCTTCTTCTTCCTAATGCTCCATCAAAGCTGCTTCGGTTTCTGACAGAGGAGCTGCAAAAGGAAAGTCGAACTCTGTGAATGACACACTTGTGAGATCCTCAAAGCTGTAATTTTATGATCTAACAGGTTTAGTTCTGATTGTGCTCTCTTCTAATTAACATTTGTGACTGACTTATATATATAACATTAGGAAGATAATGAACATACCTAACAAGTCTTCATAGGTATCTGATAATAGGGACGAGTCCATTAGTAAAGGTGGGGAAAATACTTGATCTTCAACGTCGTAAAACGATTGCGGTGCATCAGAAGCTACACTGTTTGATCCAGCAACTGAGAAAAACCCATTCCCGTTATCGTAATCTCTGAAAGAATCTAGATCATCAAACGTGTCAGGTATATCACTGTATTTGCTTGGCGCAAGGCTATCGGGAACATTGGGTTCACAATACGAAGGCTCGCTCAGAGGTGTAAGCAACCTCGACGCTTTGTGAGACAGGCCTTTGGTTTCTGATGGAAATCGGGAAAAGCCAGCTGCTGATAGAGGCACGAAATAATGCTCAGAGCCCTCATCGGATTGACTGTCCCGTGATGATCCTGCTGAGGAAGGAACCAACAGAGCCGCTTCCCGTACGGATTTCTTTAGGTTCTGGACAAAAGAGCTGTTGGTATCTGAAACCAATATTAGAGCATAAATCCGAATTAGCAGATAACACATATTGTGATCAAGTAAATGAACTACATTCTCCAACAAGCCAGTTTCTAGGAAATGAGCCTCTAGAACTGGAATAGACCTCTGAAATGGATGATTGGTATCAAAAATTTCAAAACTAAACACGTGAAAATTCACACTACGAGAACTGGCCAAACCAAAGTGGAGAACCCTGAAAATCTTAGTAAAAGCAATGGTAATCAGTTATAGTTCTTCAGATATAGGCTTATTTGATGGCTAATAAACCTATAGGGTGCCCTCTTCCTACAAGCCTTCTGGGAAAAATGTTATAAGAAAAGGTCTGCATATCACAGAGCCTTAAATAAACATTGAAAACCTTTATCAATATACTATATATGCTTTTTTAATGGAAAAGGGAAATATGCAACAAACCAGTTGGCAAATTGTCTGCTCGAGTATTTGACAGTGGTTGGTCTGTAGAGTTCTTCTCAGACAAGCTTTCCATTTTGTTGACCTGAGAAGCCATTGGCTGTCGCTTTTGTGCATTTCCACCTTTACCAGAAGTAGGAGTGGAGCTAAATAGTTGGGGAAGCTTTAACGTCGGACTAGCTGAGACCTTCTCAAGCTGAACACTGGAAAATGTTGAGGTCAACTCTGCAACATCATTGGACACACCTTCCTGAATTACAAGAAGAAAAAGAGCATCTCAATCAAATGTGTTTCGGATGAGAAAAAGAATTAGCTCATCAAACTGTTACCATAATTCTCCCAGTGCCCTGAGATTGTAGAAGTGAAGATGCTTGCTCGTTACTCCTCGTAACTGGAGGTAAGGTCGGGGGAAGACTATTAACTTTCTCAGTACATTCTGATATGGACTTTTGTATGGCTGGAGATACTTCCTTTAGTTGGTTGATGAGTACCTGCATATAGTGTGCCATCAGCAGTAAGAACATAGTAGAGGTTTAAACAGTAAATATGAGCTAAATGCATAAGAAAGTTTTTGTGAGCAGGCCCCTGGTCCAAGAGATCCGACAAACGGCATGTTAACAAAAATGTAATTACTCCATCTATCTAACAAATTTTGATACTCTCTCAAACGTAGCTGAACCAGAATATTCACAATTATTAATGGAAATCTCCAACCAAATATTATATAAATAAAACAAAATTGCTGGAAAAGCAGATTTTTTTTAGTTTTGTGTTAGTGAGGCGAATGTCGTATATAAAATTTGTTTCCTTGAAATTTTTTTATCAAGGCCCTCAACAAAAGCAGCTTACAGTTCTACGTTGGGCATTTGACTTCCACAGTTGGTCAAAAGCAACTTCTACCTAAGGGAACAAACACGCAAGACATTTACCTGAAAGCTAGCTAAATGTTGTTGATGTTCAGTCAAAGTCGCAGCCAATGATTCAACATGCCCAATTGTACCACCATCAGTTGCAGTCCGCAAAATATCTGGACCATCCCCATCATTTGCTTTAGCCTAAACATGTACAGATGAAAGTAAGCAACAAAACCATGGAACTGAACTCCTCGCAAAGAAAAAAGAAGAGAGTGTGGAGAATCAAGCAATAATAACAGCGTATAATTAGCCAGAATGGCTCAAAGTACTCCAGTGAAAACCCCAAAACGAGATATGAGAAAACATACAAGAAGGAGAGACTGTTTATGAATACGCTGTAATGCGTGTGTCCATCGCCTTATGATTTCTGCTACATCAACTGTCTGGTTGACCCTTCCACCTCTATCATCTACTCGAGAAAGTGTTTCATCACTTGCTTGTGAGTTGGTTTCAAAACCGTCTCGTAGAGAATGCTCATGCATGTTTGAGTACAATCCATCACTTAGTTCTTTGTCATCAGCAGACAAAGCTGAATCATCAGAATGGGCAGAGAGTAATTCTGCACGAGGAACTTGAGAACTCTGATCCATAGCTGCAAGTAAGGCTGATCCTGAAATTCGGTATCTACAGATCAAAGGAGACCAGACATCAGTAAATTGGTAAGTGCAATTCAGAGAGTGTGTCTTATAAGAGGCCAATTACCTATGCTCCCTGTGAGCTATCAAATCCTCAATGGGACCTGACGCAAGAACTTCATGCTGATCTGAAGATAGTGACAAAAAACAAAACCATAACTACATAATTCTACATTTTGAGTACTTTTTCTCTGTATTGACTCAAGGATAAATAAACAGAATTAAAACTTACCTTTACGAGCCATTATAGAATCCCATAACCGAGTGGACTTTGAAACTAGATGAGAATTCTGACTGGAGCTAGACACAAGGTCATCCCACACTTCTCCTTCCTGCTTTACTTTGTTTCTTAAATCGTTAAGTTTTTCTAATTCCTGTTGCAGGTAAGCCTGATGCCAACGAGACAGAAAATGTATGCATAAAAAAAGCCAATACAATCAGACTAAAGAATTCAGTACCAAAAAAGATCACATAACATCTTACCTCTTCAGCACAGAGACCACGGAACTCTGCAGTCATCTCATGGGCTAAATTAGACCACATGGCCTGTCTTTGTACTGCAGTTTCTGCATTTTTAAGAAATCGACGGCGCTCAAGCACTATCCTGGCCTGCAATATAGAAACAAGCATTTGTATGGTATTCCATGCATACTCAAAAGGGTTCACATAGATCTATGTAACACAATCTTGAAGGGAAATAAAGAAGGGTACTACCTTGGTTACAGGAAGCAAAGTAGCTGCATGTGAGAAGGATACGTCTGTTAGAGAAGAAGGCAGAGGATTGGAAGCCACATCAGCAGGAAATGTCCGTCTATGAACTTCTCTTAATGCATGCAGTGAAAGTTGCCACAAGAGCTCCACAAACCTACAATGAACAAGAGGCGCTGCTCAATTTCCTAGAACTTCAGCTATAACCCAAGAGCAGGCTCCTAGGAACAAGAGCTTAACATGTTAAGTAGAGAACTTAAGCATAAAATGCCCAATGAATAGGAAGCGGAAGGACTAACTAGTTGCCCATTGTGAACACTAGAAACCCTAATGAACATAAAACATAAGAATCACATTAGCGTAGCCTCAACCAACCTTGGTCCACAGCAAGTGGCCAGTGATGAAACCCTCGAATTACTCCTTGGCAATGCCCCCTGTGATTCAAGCTCGCTGATAATCCCTTGAACAACCTTCATAGGCATTATTCAATAAGCAAAAAAATACCCACACCACAGAAATTTGATATTCAAATTCGCAGTATTCAGGGTTCTCTCAAGCCGTTTACCTTGCGGAAATCGCGAGATTGAGCCGAATCGAAAATTGGCCACACCTTATCGAAATCCTGAGAGATCGAGAAGAAGAAAAATCATACGAGTGATTCCAAAACCGGAAAAATTAACAGAGGCAATCACAATGTTCAAAACCCAGAATTCCAAAACCGATTTCCTACGAGTGTGCGAGAGAGATGGAGAAAACTCGTACCTTTGCAGACTGAGCAGGTCCTCGGAGAGAGGAGAGGATGAAGTAGAGAAGCTGTTCCCCCAGCTTGGGGTTGGAATGGCGGAATAAACCGACCCGAGGCGTGCCGTTGGAGGCTCCGAGTCCGATCACGTTCGGATCCAAACCTAATAGCAAGCAGTTGGTGTACATTGCACTCTCAAGCTCAAGTTCTCTCTCCTTCTCTCTGTCCATCGTCATCACCGTCGTCTCCGATCTTCTTCGTCTCTTCTTCAATGGTTTTTCCTTTTCGATTCTTTTACTTTTTAATTGAATCTCGATCGAAATGTGACTTTTAAAAATTGAAACCCCTCAACATAAACTAATTTACAGAAAGTGTCCCTAACTTCTACTCTTTTACTTAAAAAATGAATAGTAGTAAACAGTAAGAGTTTCGGATATAATTCATTCGAAAACGAGTTTGACAAAACGACGATGTTTTTATTATATGATAGTCATATAATTTCGTTTAATGAAAATAAATAAAATTTATTTTTTGATGAATATAATTTTATTTTAAATATTTGTATGTTAAATTCAAAAATAAGTAAAATTAATATAGTAATTGGTATGGTTTGATGATTCATATATAATATAATCTTATAATCACAAATTTATGATGAAATAATTCGTTTTTTCAAATATTAAATGGTGATCATATTAAGTAAAAATTGCATATATAATAATTTTTAAAATTTTAGCTAATTTTACTCAAACAACCTAATTTTTTAATATTAATCGATATAATAAATTTTTAAATTGTTTTATTTTTATAAATTATAAATAAAATTAGAAAATAATAACATATGATCATCAACAAATGAATTAGTTCTTTTATATTATATATAAATAGATTTTTTGTATCCATGTTTATAGATAATGATTAAGGTTAAAATTTTCTATTAACAAACACTAACTTCTCATTTTAACAAAAAATGATAAATATACAATATCTCATAATTTTTTGGGTTAGAAAGTATATCTAAAATAATTATAATTTTTAAAATAGTGTTTTCTTAAGAAACACATTTATAACATTAAACTATACATTTCCATCAATCTTTTTCGTACTGAATCTTTTTTATTTTCAGTTTAAAAATATTCGTTTAAAATTTAAACGTTGGATCAAAATATGTTTTAAGTTTTGAATAAAAGAATGCAGTTTAATATATGACAATTGACTAAAATAGCACTATTTAAAGTTTTTATTACAAATATAGTACTAATAATTTAAATTTCCAAAAATAGCATAAATTTAATAGTAAAATAATTAAAAACTTCTTTCTAATGAAAAAAAATTAAACCCTAAATTAGAAAATATGAACCCAAACATTATATTTTATATATAGTTTATTGAAAGTAAATAATTATTTTCACATAATAATTTGTGTTATATTTGAGATTTTATTTTTGGCGTGCTAAATTTGGAAGATAAACCTAAAATGATACTATTTTAGGGTATTACTCTTTAATATATAAATTTTTAAATCTATTAGTCAATATTTTTTGGGCAATTGACTAAAATAGCACCATTTTAAGTTTTTGTTTCAAATATAGCACTAGTCATTAAATTTCCAAAAATAGCACAAATTTAATACTAAAACAATTAAAAACTTATTCCTAATGAAAAAAATTTAAATCCTAAATTAGAAAAAGTGAACCCAAACATTATGCTTTAATTTTATATATATTTTATTTAAGGTAAATAATTATTTTTACATAATAATTTATGCTATTTTGGGAATTTTAGTTTTAGTGTGCTAAATTTGGAAGATAAACTTAAAATGATGCTATTTTAGGGTATTATTCATATTTTTTTTACATAAATAATCTAGAGAATTAATTAGATTGTTATGGAAAATGTGTTCAGAAGACCTAATTGACTGTAATTTGATTATAAAATCAAACCATGGGGCTGTAACGTGAGTTTGGAATACTGTTGACTCAATTTTGTAAACTATTTTGGACTTTATCCCGACGACACGACAGTGTTAATCAAAGGCTTTTTCAAAACTGAAGCCGAGAGGTTTCATGCTAATGTGCGCCTACAGCATTGTCAACAAATAACGACAAGCCACGTCTGACTGTTTTTGTCGTATTTGATTTTTTTGTTATTAAAAACAATAAAAATCTCAACGGTTGGATAATAACGGAAAATTAAAAACGAAACCACCGTGGAAACTCATTTTTTCTGAATAATTAATAGTGAAGATTTTTTAAATAATATTTGATATCTAAACAATAATATTGCTAAACATTATATTTAAATAATATTATTTGTCAATGACAAAAAACCGAAATCAAATGGGCTAAGCAGGTCCAACCCATCAAGCTAAGACCCATTCCAAATGGCTGATATGGTTCTTTTGGAGTAAGAATGGAGTCCACCACGAAGCCCAAATGGCTGATGCTCACAGTAGCGATAGAACAGTAGAAAACGGACACGTCCCGCCTAACCCGCCCCATGGCTAGGCCTGTCAAGCGGGTCAGACCCGCCCCGCGGCGGGTTACAGATTTTTTTGCACAAAATTTTTTTACCCGCAAAATCCGCGAATCAATTTTTTTAGACTCGCACCCGCCCCGCATTAATCAAGCGGGTCCCGCGGGTGACCCACTTCATTTTTCAAAAAAATTTTAAAAAATTTAATAAATTTAATTAAACTAAAATATTTAATAAATTTAATTAAAATAAAATATTTAATACATTTAACTAAAATTTTTAAAAATATTTAATAAATTTAATTAAACTAAAATATTTAATAAATTTATTTAAATTAAAATATTTAATAAATTTAATTAAAGTTTCTAAAAACATTTAATAATTTCATTTGTTTGGGTTTAAATTAGCTTGGGCTTAAATTAGTTGGGCCTGAATTTGATTAATTTGATTGAGCCCAAAATTTGCGGGTATCCGCTAACCCGCAAGTTAAAAAATTGTGACCCGCATCCACCCCGCTCTAAATAGTGCTCGACCCGCACCCGCCCCGCATATGAAAATATTTTTTTCACTCGACCCACACCCGCCCCGCAGCGGGTCAAACGGGGCGGGACCTGCGGGTAAAGAATCATATTGACAGGCCTACCCACGGCACGGAGGTTCAAGATTTTTTTTCATAATTTTTTTTATTTACAAAACTCATGAGTTATTTGTTTTAAATCAACACTCGCCCACATTAATATGGTAGGTTTAGCGGGTGATCTACGATCCGCTTCGTTTAATTAAATTATTTAAAAATAGGTCAAATTGGTTTATTAGTTTTATAGTTTTGGTTAATTGGTTTGAGTAAATTTGGTTTGGGATTAAATAGATTTGGACCTAAATTAGTTTGGATCTAAATTAGTTTAGGATTTTGGTAACTAGTTTTGATCCAAAATTTACGAGTATCCGTTAACCCGTAAAATAATAAAAGATAGCATGCACCCACCCTGTTGTAACGAAACTTTGATCTGCACTTGCCGCACTTATAGAATTGTTTTTTTATTCGATCTGCATCTATCACGCAACGGGTCAAACATGACGGGATCCGCAGATAAAAACTAATAATGACAAGCCTAGATAGAACCCCGAGGCCTCGCCATGTCGTATTTGATTCTGGATGAGGACAAAGCGTCAAAACCGTTGGAGAGCCATGGAAAAGCTTTTGTCAAAAAACGTCTGACCAGAAACTATGCAAAAGTATCGATCTTCCTTACTTAACGCCTTCGCTCCTCTTTACCACGGGGATAACATCCCATTGTCACTGGTATAGTTGCCAACGATAAGACATTCGTTCGAGCGAGGATTTCGTAGGCGAAGAGAAAGAGAGATACAGAAAAATAGATCTAACAAAAAAGCTATTCACAATCCAATACGATGATTAACCATTGGACAGACAGTTAAAAGTATGAAGATCGATGGTACTGTCTGCAAGTAATAAAGGGTATAGAGATAAAAGAAATTTACAAAGAAACGAGCATTATTCGTGAAACTAACTATCTCAACCCTAGTGAAAAAAATCGGCCATGTACCCCTCTAGGCATTTGCTTATCTAACCGTAACAATTTCGTTCAAATTGATTAAATAAATCGGATGTTTGATCTTTGTCCATATAATTTGTTTAAACGGATATCTAATCGCCGTTTAATTTATTTTATTTTTAGTTTTTAAATATTTTTTGAAAAATTCAGATAAAATTTTAATTTTATTTATATTGTGTTAAATGAAAATCACAACATATTAGATCTGAAATTAGTTTTAATATATTTATGCAATTTTAAACATAAAATTGTATTAATTATGAATTATATATATACTATATAAGATAATAAATAGATTAAAAATTATTGTTTTTTGTATTATAGAATAATATCTGATTTTTTTGGTAGACACTAAACCCATTTCAACCGCCCCATTAACACTTAAGGCGTATTCCAAGATGAATCCCAACTATTAATAAAAATTTGGGCAATTGACTAAAATAACATCATTTTAAGTTTTTGTTCTAAATATAACACTAGTCATTTAAATTTCTAAAAATAGCACAAATTTGATACTAAAATAATTGAAAAATTATTTCTAATGAAAAAAATTTAAACTCTAAATTAGAAAAAGTGAATCCAAACATTATGTTTTAATTTTATATATATTTTATTTAAAGTAAATAATTATTTTTATATAATAATTTATACTATTTTGAGAATTTTAGTTTTATTATGCTAAATTTGAAAAATAAATTATTTTAAGATATTACTCTAAAAACTTTATGCCGTTTACGGTAAATATTTCATTAAAAAGTGAAAGTAAAGAAAACAAGAAATTCGCTGTTGAGCTGTCCCTACGTATTTAACAAAAATCTGAAAATACCAAAAAGGTTTTAGAAAATGAAATCATCTGACGGAAGTGGAAACCACCAACCCCTTTCTCCATTGTAGTAGTTGAGCTTTTCCTTCTTCACCTAATCCTTACTTCGTTTCTTCTTCTTTTCTTCTTCTTCTTCTCGTTTTCTCCTTCAAATCTCTTCTCTCTCTCTCTCTCGCCGGAATCTGATTCCTGCCTCGTGCTTCTTCTTCCCAGGTTGATTTTCTCATTCTTCCTTTTCAGATCTCACTGTCGTTTTTATGATCGTAATTGTGTGGTAACTGAGCTGAGATTTTTCTGCGATCCGTTTAATTCCGTGTTATCCTTGCTCTTGAGCTATTATTATTGTCGATTCTCTGTTTGATTCCTAGTTTCGCTGATGAGATTTTTTTCTACTCAAAATATTGATCTCTGTGTTCCCTAGTTGATACTGCATCAGTGAAATTTAATTCATGCAAATAATTAGTTTCGGTTCTCTTTTTGCTTCCCATTTTCGCTGATGAGATGCTTCCCGTTTCTGTGTTAGCTAGATGAAACTGAAGCAGTGAAAAAAAATTCATGCAAGTATTTAGCGTGTGTTCTCTCTCTCTTTTTTTTTTTTTTTTCCAGTTTCGCTGATGAGATTGTTCTGCTAGAAGTTCGATATTTTTGTTGGCTATAGATAAAACCGAGGCAGTGACAATTATTTATTTTTTATCGAGTCTCTTCGTTTTTTTGGTTTGTGATTTTAATCGTAGAGGACAAATGATTGCAGTTCCAGTACAAAACCTTTGCATATTTGAAGTTTTTTAGTGAGTGTTGAATTTGGCCCTTTTGACTGTGAAGACTGACATTTTTGTGCTTTTCTTGTGGAATTTAAGCTTTCGAAGATGGGATCTGGTCAATGGCACGTTGAGAAAAGGTCTTCTTTCAGGAATAATTCGTTTGTAAAGGAGTACGGTTCAGTTCCAGAAACTGGTTGTCTTTCAATCGTAGTGCTTGGTGCCTCAGGTGATCTTGCCAAGAAGAAGACTTTTCCTGCGCTTTTCAACCTATACCGCCAGGTTATTTCATACCAGCTATATATTTATTGGTCACTACATCTGTAGAAATCCTCCTTTTTTATTTATTAGTTATGATTTGTGGTTTACATGAGCAGGGATTTCTCAATCCAGATGAAGTTCACATATTTGGGTATGCGAGGACTAAGATTTCTGATGAAGAGCTGAGAAATCGGATTCGTGGGTGAGCTCAACAGCCTTTTGGTTTTGTTGCACTAAGTTGTTTTCTTTAAACATCTTTCTCTGAGACGATTAAACTTCGATACTGTTATTGCAGATATCTTGTTGATGAGAAGAATGTTGAGCAAGCAGAAGCTTTGTCGACATTTCTACAGCTGGTTAGTCACTTAGTCCATTTCTTCTGGGATATTAATTTCATTGAATAGAATCCTTTTCTTCGGTACTGAAAAAACAAAGAGTTTATGGTTCCAATCTCTGTAGATTAAGTATGTGAGTGGCCCTTATGATTCTGAGGAGGGATTCCAGAGATTAGACAATGCAATTTCAGAGCACGAAATCAACAAAAATAGTTCCGAAGGGTCCTCTAGGAGACTGTTTTATCTTGCACTTCCACCATCTGTTTATCCTTCTGTATGCAAGATGATCAAGATATGCTGCATGAACAAATGTGAGTCCCTTTCAGCTGCTTAAATACAGAAGTTCAGCCTGCTTTCCCTGATACCCATATTTCATCGAAGAATCGATCTCATTTCATGAGACAGCTTAGAAAAATTCAAGTTACCATCTCTTTTCAATTCAAGTATTTATACCATTGTCATGATTTCCAGCTGATCTTGGTGGATGGACACGGATTGTTGTTGAGAAGCCATTTGGAAAAGACCTGGAATCTGCTGAGCAACTGAGTTCCCAGATTGGAGAATTGTTTGATGAATCACAGATCTATAGGATTGATCATTATCTTGGGAAGGAATTGGTCCAAAACATGGTAACATTCTTGGTTATTAAGGTCTAGTCATCAAGCTATTTCATTAAACAATCAATGATCATTGTTCCATGCATCACTTGCAGTTGGTCCTCCGATTTGCCAATCGCTTTTTCTTGCCACTTTGGAACCGTGACAATATCGAGAATGTGCAGGTGAGAGCTGCGTAGCTAAGACAGAAATTGTCACTGTTATTTGGAGTCGAATTCTCATAACTTGCTAATGCATTTCCTGCAGATTGTTTTCAGGGAAGATTTTGGAACTGAAGGGCGCGGCGGATACTTTGATGAGTACGGGTAATATTTTCTTTACTGTCTTTGTGTTCTTTGTATAGGATGTTATTTCGATGAAACCGATGCGTTCATGATGAAATGTACACTTCTTACTTTACAGAATTATCCGTGATATCATTCAAAACCATCTGCTCCAGGCAAGTACACTGGTGATATCTTTCCTGATAACGATACTTAAGTTGTACTCCTATGTGACTGTTTCTCTGTAAGTGAAAATGCTTTCATGGATTAACTGAGTTTAGAGTACTGCAGGTTCTTTGCCTTGTTGCCATGGAGAAACCAATATCTCTTAAACCCGAGCACATCCGGGATGAGAAAGTGAAGGTGACTAATATTTCTTTAACCAACTTTAGCCATTGTAATGAGCGTTATTTGCCTCTGTCGCCTGGATTCGTATGCTTTTGGAATATCACTTTGAATCTAGCCATATTTTCATTTGCATTTTCAGCCAACTAATTCAAAGTTGCTGATTATTTAACGAACTTCAGGTGCTTCAGTCAGTGGTTCCTATAAAAGATGACGAGGTGGTGCTTGGACAATATGAAGGGTATAGGGATGATCCTACTGTTCCAAACGACTCAAATACTCCAACGTTTGCCACAACAATTCTTCGCATACACAATGAAAGATGGGAAGGTACCATGTCCCACTTGAATATTCGTGTTTACAATTATCAGCTCAACTCGGAAAAACCATCTGAAAATACATTACTATGTTAACAAGAGAAAGGATTTGATGGGTCAACATGATCATAGATGGGCCAATTATTTGGTTGGAACCAACTTCAGTGTGTTTGACTGAACACATAAACCCAAATCCGTCTTGTTTGTTATGCACATTCCAACTGTCCTGAATCATAATTTTTTCATAAGCATGACTGAACATCTTGTCGTTGAATGGATATTATTCATCGATGGAGTGTGCATATTAATTGGCACGAAGATGAGAAGAATTGTAGGTTTTACATATTCATATATATATGATGTGGCTTTACTCCACTATGCATGCACAAAACCAACTCTTCCGAATCTAAAAACACATTATGACATCTTAAAAACGGAAGATTTAGTTCATATGATGATTATCTATCAACAAGGAGTAACTATGCTCTTCAGATGCTTCCTTTATGCAAAGTTGTAGTTCTACGGTTGGTGCCTATTGACATGCTGATTAATATATTATCTTTCAGGTGTTCCATTTATTCTAAAGGCTGGAAAAGCGTTGAATTCAAGAAAGGCAGAAATTAGAATTCAGTTCAAGGATGTTCCAGGCGACATATTCAAATGTATTGTCTTGCTCTAACATTTTCTTTTAGCTTATAAATTCAAATTTATGTACTAAGACACTCGTGCAACAGGTCAGAAGCAAGGGAGGAACGAATTTGTGATACGCTTGCAACCTTCAGAGGCAATGTACATGAAACTAACTGTAAGCATAAGATGAACAAAAAAACATAGTTTACAAAAATTATAGAAGGAAAAGATTGGCTCTGACTGGAACCATTTACATTGAACCATAACTCTCTCGGCTATGCTTTTGCTACACAGGTTAAGCAACCGGGTCTAGAGATGCAAACCGTGCAAAGTGAACTAGACTTGTCGTACGGGCAACGTTATCAAGGTGTCTCGATCCCAGAGGCATACGAGCGCTTAATTCTTGACACGTAAGAAAGGAACAAAATCTAAATTATATGCATCATATCTTCGTTCCATGTTGCTTATGATCTTCTTCAACTGTTTCTTCCCATCTCTCTGCAGAATCAAAGGAGATCAGCAACATTTCGTTCGCAGAGACGAACTAAAGGTAAAACACCCATTTTCTTTCATTACCTTGTGAACCAAATTAAAGCAAATCTCAGTTTACATAACATAAGAATTGAGGAGGTAATTATTTTGATGATTACAGGTGGCATGGGAGATCTTTACGCCGTTGCTTCACAGGATTGACAAAGGAGAAGTGAAGTCAATCCCATACAAACCAGGAAGCCGAGGACCAGAAGAAGCTGATAAATTACTGGAGAAAGCTGGTTACCTTCAAACTCATGGCTATATTTGGATCCCTCCTACATTATAAACAAACAATACACGTACTGTTAAGTACACAACTTAGACAACTCTTTCTTCAATAATCTCTCATTGAGTTTGGTCTTTGTACGGACTACGGAAACCTATGTACGTGCGCTTTGAGACTGTCTTTTTCTGTTTGGGTTTGCTTTTGTGGTCACTGGTTCCACTAATTGCAAAGCGCTTTGTAGAAATAAATAAACACAAAACATTCATAATAATAGCCATGTTTTGTTAGTGTGATTAAAATCTTAAAAGTAATGGATCTGAAAATTTGCAACTGCCTTAAAATTCAGGTACTTGTGTTTTTAGTGGCATTAAAATGTCTTTAAAATTAAATGTATCTAAAAATTGTAATTGGCCATTAACTTAATAGTGTTGTTCGTTTGGTCGCCACAGGCGGCTGCAGCTACGGTTACGGTAGATATTATTCGTTTGTCTACTGTCAGCAGTTGCGATTGATCGTAAATTTTTAGTCGCACCGCTGTTTTAATCAGCGGTCAAAAAAATTGCGACGCAGCGTCTGTCTGCCGCAGGTACTCAGCAGCTAAACGAACAACAATCTGCCGCAGCCGCAAGAACTACCAAACGGACATGACCAATTTAGGTTCCATTTACATTTCAGATGGCATATACTTCGATATACACGTAAAGTTTCCAAGAATCCAAGTGTAAAACAGAATGTTGTAATTATTTATAATGCTTAGTATTTTATAAACAGTGTTTCATTTCAAACAAACAAAAATACATTTATTTGTTGGAAAGTTCAAACAAGGTAAATATAATTCAAAGAAAGCATTTTGGCTAAAGATTTAGCACAATTGATAACTCATGCGACTTGTTTCTTTTCTCCTTGAGAGTTCATCAGAAAACATAAAAGCATTTTACCATTTTGATTCAATCCAGATTCACAATTTGATCGTTAAAATATTGCCGATGTTCCCCCCAACAGCCTGCAGATACAACAACACAAAGTATTCAATTAATTCCTATGGATTTTAACTCCATGGATTCAATTTGAGGTTTCACATTACCATTCTATCAACGGTTCAGAGCAAAGAGCATGCTCTGACCACCAGGTAAGTAAGCCACATTAGGAGATCTAGCAAGTGTAGCTGCAATTTCCCTTGAAGCTTCAATCCTCCTAAGCTCGATAAGTCCCATACCTGCCTTAGCCGTAGCATCAGAGATCAACTGAGCAGCTTCACTCTCACCTTCAGCTCTTATAACTGCGGCTCTCCTCTCTTGATCAGCCTTCATCACCACAAACTTAGATCTCTCTGCCTCTTGTTGAGCCACTTGTTTCTGCTCAACAGCCCTTGAAAACTCTACACCGTACGACAAGTGTGTGATGGCAACATCGTCGAGCACAATGTTGAAGTCTTTGGCACGTTTGATTAGTGAATCACGAACAAGTGCTGAGACGTGAGGACGCTCTGTGAGGAGTTGGTCAGCGTTGAACTGTGCAACCACCGCTTTTAAAACCTCATTTCCAATCGAAGGAAGAACCTTCTCGTCATACTCTAGACCTAAGGTTTGGAAAATGTATGGGAGACGCAACACCTAAAGGCACAATCACATCACATATAGCAAGTCAAATACTCAAAACCTCATATGATCGAAGCAGCATATATAATTCATCATACTCTAAACCTAAGGTTTGGAAAATATAGGGGAGATTTGTAACCTTAAGGCATGACTGCAACATCTAAACAAGTCAAATACTCAAAAATCTCATGTGATTAAAGCGACATTGAAACTAATTCAATTATTTTCAATAGTTAGGTTACCCAAAGATCTTCCTTTGGAAGAATTTAGCTTGATTTACGAATGTAAATACGCAGATTAACTACATTACCATAGACAACATATATAAGTATTACAAATGGATCGGACTAAACAAATTTATATGCACTAACAAGGATTCCACACTGCTTACTCCAATATCATTCCTCAATAACACCCGTAACATATATTTATCAATCGAATTTTGAAAATACTAGATCATCAAAACCCTGAAACCTAAATCCAATCCCGAGACGAATTCAAACTTTGATAACATTTACAAAACCTCAATTTCAGGGGAAAACAAGGAAGAATAGTTCGAAAATAGAAGCAAATAAAGAAGCGGTATACGACATACCTCAGGGCGAGAGAGAACACGAAGGGTGAGATTAACCATCTGAAGATCCTTCGTACCGGAAATTGAAGAGAATGTATGAGGCTTCGTGCGGATGTCAAATATGTGCGGCTTCTGGAGAAACGGAATTAGGAAATGAGTCCCTTCACCAACAGTCTGATCCATCACTCCCCTAAATCGATCGAAAATCACCGCTCTCTCTCCGCCGTCAACGGTGAAAAGCGACGTATTCAACACCGTCAGCGACGTTCCCAGACCGAAAGCCGCCTTAGCCAAATTGGAAAGGAACGAAACCGTTGCTTGTTGGCTTCCCATTTTCGATATTCTGATTACGTTGAGACGAGAAGAAGGAAAAGAGAAAGAAAATCCGAAATAGATACAACGAAAGAGAAGAGTTTGTTAGGGTTTATGAAATGATTCTGGAAGAAGGTACAATAAATACTTTAATGGGCCAAGTGTTTATAGCCCAATAACATTATATATAACCCATCAAGATATAGGCCCAATAAAATGGGAAGCAGACATGTGAAGCCCTGGTTTTTTATCCGCGGGTCCCGCCCGTTTAACCGGTGCAAGTCAAATAAAAAAGATTTTTTTCATACGCAAGACGGATACGAATCGAGCATTGGTTAAAACGAAATGGATGCAGATTACAATTTTTTAATTTTTCGATTAGCGGGTACCCATAAATTTTAGATTCAAACTAATTAATCAAATTAGGACCAAACCAATTTAGATTCAAACTAATTTATATCCAAACCAATTAAATTTATTAAATATTTTAATTAAATTACGTAAATGTTTTTAAAAACTTTAATTAAATTTATTAAATATTTTAATTTAATTAAATATTTTAGTTTAAAATTTAAATATTTTTAAAAATTTTAACTAAATTTATTAAATATGTTAGTTTAATTAAATTTATTAAATATTTTAGTTTAATTAAATTTATTAAATATTTTAGTTTAAAATTTAAATATTTTGAAAAATTTTAACTAAATTTATTAAATATTTTAGTTTAATTAAATTTATTAAATATTTTAGTTTAAAATTTAAATATTTTGAAAAATTTTAACTAAATTTATTAAATATTTTAGTTTAATTAAATTTATTAAATATTTTAGTTTAATTAAATTTATTAAATATTTTAGTTTAATTAAATTTATTAACTAAATTTGTTAAATATTTTAGTTTAATTAAATTTATTAAATATTTTAATTTAATTAAATGTATTAAAACCGGGTCACCCGATAAATCCACCAAACCCGCCTGATTAATATAGAGCGAGTGCGGCTTAAAAAATTAACTCGAATGTTACGGATAAAAAAGATTTACGCAAAAGAATCTGAAATCTATTGTGGGTCGGGTCTGACCCGATTCCGTCTGACCCGCTTGACAAGCTTGATGTGATGGAAATTCCGTGTTACATAAGCAAATGAATAATTTCTTCAAATATGTTATAACCATGAAATGATTACGTGTTAGTTAAGTCACAGAAGACTCAATTAAGTCGTCTCGAATACTATGGAAAAATAATGAAATTGTTTTACTTAGAAAGTCACACGATGACTTCATCACGTTATCGAATTGTCAAATGTTTCGGTGTCGACTCTTTGAAAATAATTAACAAAAAACAATTGTTATATATTGCAGAAAATTCCTTCGATTTTGATTTTTATTTTGAACAACACTAGATTGATTTTAATGGAATACTAGCTGACCAATCTACAAAATAATATAATTATAAAGTATATGTTATATTAGTAATATATATTTTATTTGTTTCAAATTTAGTATTGATCTAAAATTGATATACAAATAGTTATATGATTAAATTATGTTTTTAAAATTCCTAAACTATAAATCTTAATCTTAAAAACTATTATAACTTTTATAAAATTTTAATCTCAATTTGGTTTGAATTTATTAAATTATCGAGTTAATATAAAAATTAAAGTAAAAACTTAATCATTTATAAAATTTACTGATTAATTTATGTAAAATAAAAGAATAAATTATTATTTTTAATTATTGAAGAAGGTGGTTATAAAGTTGAAATTAATGAGAAATCTAAAACTAGAGTTAATAAAAAAAATAAAACATAAAAATAAATTTATAAAATAAAGGAAAATAAGCTAATTTTACTAATTATACTTTCCAATTAATATTAAAGGATGTAAAAATATTAAATGGATAACACCGAATTTCAATTTTTTTAAACATTATTTAGAAATAAAAAAATCAAATTTATGACAGATTTTAAATTTATAGTTAAATTTACTAAAATTTATCATTGACTTATACAACCGAAATTTGATTGTTGCAAATTCAACAGAAAATATACAGAAAATATATAAATAATATGTGTTATTTAAGTAAATATGATACATTGAAGAGTTGACTCGAGTTTGTCTGTTTATAACGAAGCCGTGTATCATTTCTCCTCCTTTACTATATAAATAATATTTTAGATTTTGTTTCCTAATAGTATATTTTTCTTAAATAATATTATAAAATATCACTTTTTAAAATTTATTTTCCAAATCTATAATATTAAAAATAAAAAAATTTAAAATAACATAAATTATTATATGAAAATAATTATTTATTTTAAATAAACTATATATAAAATTAAAACATAATGTTTAAATTCACTTTTTCCAATTTAATATTTAAATTTGTTTTATTAAGATGAGATTTTAATTATTTTACTATTAAATTTGTGATATTTTTGAAAATTTAAATAATTAGTGATATATTAGAATAAAAACTTGAAATAGTGTTATTTTATACAATTGTCCTTTTTTATTTGAGTAATATTCTAAAATAATATTTTTTAAAAATTTTCTTTTCAAATCTAAAATTCTAAAATTAAAATTTTAAAAATAGCATAAATATTTATGTAAAATACATATTTATTTTAAATAAATTATACATAAAATTAAAACATTTTATTTCTACTTATTTTTTCAATTTAGAGTTTAATTTATTTTATTAAAATATAGTTTAATGAATTTTAATTTTAAATTTATGTTATTGTTGAAAATTTAAAATAGTTATATTATTTTTGTAACAAAAAATTAAAATGTGTTATTTTATACAGTTGCCCTATATTTTTTTCATCATTGAGTAATACTTTTAAAAAAATAGCATCATTTTAATTTTTTGTTTCAAATTTAGCATTTTATCCTTAAAATTCCAAAAAATAATATTTTCTAAAAAATAAATATTTACCATAAATAAATTAAAAATATAATTCAAATATTATATTTAGATTTTTTTTTTCCAATTTAACCTTTAACTTTTCTTATGAAAAATAAGTTTTAAGATATTTTAATATTAAATTTGTGTTATTTTAGAAATTTAGACTAATTGTATTATATTTATAAGAAAATTCAAAAAGATGTTATTTTAGAGAATCGTCAAATATATATTTACGATTTACCGATTTTAAATATATACGTTAGTTTTTACCAAAAGTGTATTGATAAAATCTATTTGAAATACTTAAAACTATATGAAAAAAATGTAAGTTAATAATCATTAACCACATAGATGATTTTGGGAAGGTTTTACTGTTTACCAGTTGTGTATAATTGCATTACCCAAAAATATAATTTAAAAGATGAAAAAAATAAGATTAGTCAAATATACAGTGAACATATATAGTCAAACATTTATCCAAATATTTCAAATATACAGTGAACATATATAGTCAAACATTTACAGTCAAACATATAGATTATTGGTAATAATTGTATTTCTAAAATTTGATCAACTCATAATGCTATAAAACTCCTTTCAATACTCTCCAAATTTTTCAGATCTATCAATATACTAATAATTTATTTTGATTAGAGAAAGAAAAAAAATAAACAAGAATGGCCAAGACAGCTTCTTCACTTGCTGTCCCAATCATCTTCTTTGTAATTATATTCTCTTTAGGTATACACACTTCTTAAGATTTCTTAATAAAATGTATTCAAATTTTTTCAACAAATTACTTTAGTTCTAACTCTATTCATTGGCATATGTCCCAAATGTTGTAGTTGATTGTGATGTTACCTCTGTATTTAACACATTATTTGCTTAAATTTTTTAGGCTTGGTCTTAATTCATTGGCACAAATTATAAATATTATAGTTCAATCTACATTGAAATTTTCCTAAATAAGACATAGCTAAATTTAGACGCACGTTCGGAGAAAAATTTCCACATATTATAATTAATTCTTTATTTATTAAATATAAATTAGATACTTATCTAATTTATTTCTTATTTAAAAATTTTTTAAACAATTAATATCGATTATACAAATAAAATATCAAATGAAATCGGATTATAAAAATAAATTTAAATTATCTATATTTTGGATATTATTAAATAGATAAAAAATTATAGATGTGATAAATATTCAGTTAATCCAAATTTTTGTTTTAGATTTTGTTTGACTAAAAATTTAAAATTTATAATATTAGGTTTGCATTTTATGTCAGAATATTAGAGATTTACTTATAGTATAGTGTTAAATGTTTATCTAAAATTATTTTTCGTAAATATTATAGTAAATCATGTTTTATATAATATGTGTTTTATAATGTTACGATAGTATGTGATGCAGGAACAAGAGGACTTGTTCGAGCAAGGGGAACTGCTGGAGAGGCTCTAGCTGGCTGTACAGTACTTTCTAGAGATTTAGGAATGATGGATTGATGGTGACCCTTTAGCTGGCTGTATAGCACTTTCTAGAGGATCTAAGTAAGAATTGAATAGAGAGGTGGATCAAAAGACGCCACATAGATTATGGAAGATCTGTGATAAGTGTAGAGCACTCAAGCTTCAACGATTCTCACACAAGAAAGCTGGAGGCGTCAGCTACTTTCAAAGGAAGAAAAACTAAGTTTTTATTTCATAAAACTTAAGTGATTACATGTTGAGTAGGGACTTTATATAATAATCCAGCAGCAGATGCCTTATAGGGTTGAAAATACATTATAATGGAAGGACTAAAATAAAAATAACAACAAGACGTTAGAATCTAATTATAAATAAAAACCTCTTAAACTTAACAGTCACATTTCTGCAAAAACAAGCAAATAAACTTGTTAATTCAAATATAAGAATTTTAAATACGTAACTTGATTTCTTGTAGCTCCTTATAATGCTCTTTTACGTTTGTTTAGCAATGATGAACAAAGTTGTATCTCTGAAGCCTTGTAAAACTAGAAAGAGTGAATTTTTTGTAGTTTTTAGTTGTTTATAGTCTCCTTCTTGTAATTCTTTAGTAAGTTCAGTTTTATGGAATCCTTCATCTTCTATGATTGTTATGAGACTCTCGACAGACTTGTTGAACATTTGACTAATGTTTCTTGTGGCTGATCTTGTTCTTGGAGCTTGTCTCATAATAGGTATATTAATGGGATTTTCTTCATCTTCTAGTGAGCTAGTATTGATATTCTCATCAGTATGATATGTCATCGTGACATACTTATAAATCACACGTTAATATAAAGTTTTTTTGTTAAAATATTTATTAATTAGTATATTAGAAATTATTTTTTGTTATAAAGATTTTAAAAATATAGTGGTTGTTTGATATAGTTGATGAGAATATGGGATGTGGTGGATTTATTTTAGAGCGTGCGATGTGCTTAAAAATTGTCGTCTAGCATGCAAAGTTGTATTTGGACCAATTGCAGATGGCATTCTTAATATTTTTGAAAAGAAATATCCAAAATCTTTGATATAGTTATGAAAAAATAATGTGTAGTTGTAAGATGATGGCACTAAAACTATTCTACTAAAAAAGTTTAAAGCCAAAACTACCAAAAACTACAAAGATAGACTTCTTAAATTAAAACACCAAAGAATTATGTTCAAAACGAAATCAGTCTAATAATTCGGATATGTAATCCTTTATCACGGACGATTTCCATCAATTTTAAGGAGTCAAGAAAATTTCTTAAAAACGTCTGATCTCGTTGGATGTCTCGAAGTAATATTTATCAATATTAATGTGATATTTAATACAAAGTTTTTCAGGGGTTTTGCAAATTAGAAGTGTATAAAACAAAATGTTGTTGGTATTAAATAAAGATATGAAGATTAAGAGAGATATTATTAAATAGTTCGCTGTGTTGGCACTCGCCGAACTAACATATATAAATATTAGCTCTTTTTTCTATAACTAAGATCGTATTTATTAAAAATTAAGTTGTGCCATTTGAATTCTGATCGGTGAATCCAAATTCAACACCAATCTAGCCTAGACAATGAGAATGAGGTTAAATGCGTTAAAACACAATGTGTTCGCATATGATACACAAAATAAATATCTCTTTGATTGCATATAAAAAATTAGAATTTATAGTATAAGAGAAACAAATAGAATAAAATAAAGAAACTTACATCTAAAACTTTTAATTAAAAAAATATGATAAAGAGATGATAATATCTAATTTATAGAATCATCATAACTTTTTTTAATATTGTTAACTATAATTGTCAAATCATTTAATATATTTTTTTTGATAGAGGGGAAAGAAATTTGCGTTGATCTCTCTTTGGTGTAATATTTTTCTTATGGATGGATAAGGTGAAAACTTTTTCCATTTCGTATATGAAAATCAGCATTATCCAATTATATTAATATCTTCTCTTTTTCATCTACTTTGAACTGGAAACATAATCAATGACAGCCAATAAATAAACCTTTTAATATTTGCTATTTCCTTAAACTTTTACAAAGTATGTTACAATTTTCTTTCTTAAAAAAATATTATGCATGTGGTATCTCTAATATATTAATTAAAAATATTTTAATAAATAAATATTAGTGTTATTTACAAGTGTATCATGTTGACGTATCGTACTATCAGATTATTTTAAAACAAATATTATATAATACATAATTTATTACAGTATTTATAAAAATAATATTAGACAAATATTAACAATATATTATATGTAAATTCATAATATTTCGACATAAAAAACACACACAACATGAAATAAAATATTATAAATTTTTAAAAATTAGTCAAACAATATAAAACAAAAGTTTGGAATAATTAAATATTTATCACATGTACAATTTTTTACCTATTTAATAATATTAAAATAATTTAAATTCATTTATATAATCTAATTTTTCTATTTATTTTATTTGTATAATTAATATTAAATTTAAAAAAATTATTTTCAATAAAAAAATAAATTAATATGTATTTAATTTATATTTACTAAGTTTAACATGTAAATATTTTTTCTACGCAGTACGTCTGTCTTAATTATATATATATATATATATATATATATATATATATATATATATATATATATATAAACACTTGTACTCAGACAGACGATTAAAAAAAGTAATTGTGTATCTCTCAAAAACACAATCAAATAAAACATTTGATGTGTTTTTCAACAAACAATAAATAAACGACTTGTTTTGAAGACTTAGAAGTCTGAACAAAAAAGAAAATTCCATGTTTGACCGAAACCAAAATTAACATAACGTTTGAAAATCGTGCAAAAATGTCAATACAGACTGTGTTTGGTAAAAAGTTAAACGGCGGCGGTCAACGCAAAAAAAACGAAACGCACTTTCTCGCGTTTCTATTACACATTAGAAATAGCGAATCCCAATGAAATTAATTACGTCTTTATCTATAATAATAACAGTCAATAGTTTTATCCATTCAACTTATTCTTTATATAAAAAATATTTTATACTTAAATTGTGTAGACGACAATCAAGACGACTTATTTGTGGTGTGAACAAAGGGAAAGTCCTTCTTCTCCCAATCTATCTCCAGTCAATAAAAGATAACTTATAAAGCAAAAACATACTAAAACTTAAACAAATAACTAAATTCCTAATATATTAATTAAGAAATATTTTAATACGTGTGATTCATAAAAATATGACAAATACTACATAAACCATAATTTATTTTAATATTTACAAAAATAATATTAGAAAAATATTTAAAAATAATACTATAAAATAGTATTTTTTAAAATAATTTCTAAATCTAGTACAATAAAATTAAAATCCCAAAAATAGTATGTCAAAATACTTATTTACTGTAAATAAATTATACATAAATTTAAAATATTATATTTGAGTTCATTTTTTAATTTAAGGTTTAATTTTTTTCTATTAAAATATAGTTTAATATATTTTAATCTTAAATTTTTGATATTATTAGAAATTTAAACTAATGATATTATTTTTGAAATAAAAATATAAAAAGATGATATTTTAGGGAATTACCCAATTTTTAACATTATAGTATATATAAATTTCTATATTGCGACATAAAAGGTAAACAAAATATTAAAAAATTTAAAAGTTTATTCAAACAAAATATAAAAATAAAAGTTTGGATTAATTGAATATTTATCACATATACAATTTTTTTACTTATTTAATAATATTGTATATCCAAAATAT
The DNA here is from genome assembly GCA_018901935.1 of Pugionium cornutum. Lineage (NCBI taxonomy): Eukaryota > Viridiplantae > Streptophyta > Magnoliopsida > Brassicales > Brassicaceae > Pugionium > Pugionium cornutum. The sequence continues at coordinate 98,758 of JAENJI010000017.1, read as the reverse complement.
AAAAAAAAATTAAATTAATTTATATAATCCGATTTTGTTATATATTTTATTTGTATAATCAATATTAAAAATTTCAAAAAGTATATTAAATAAGCGATAAATTATATACGCATATAATTTATATTTATTAAATAAATAATTAATTATAATATATAAATATTTGGCGTAAATTTAAATCTAGTTCATCTATTATTATGTAGCATCTAATTCCTACATAGCCGATTTATTATACAAATTAACCACTAATTTTCAAGATTATGAAATAAGTAAAACGCTCTTCTCTTTTTTAGACAACTCTATTTAAGTATAGAAAGTAGAGATACTATTTGAAATTGGAATCCATAAACAAATAAACTACTTCGGTTTAGTAGATGAATGACGACTGGTCAGTAATAATTCATTGTTTAATTGGTAGTATTAATTTTAAAGATTTATTTGTTAAATAGTAGATTCCAGCTCACAAATCTTGTGCCCATCACCACAAGTAGCTTATGAAAAGTCAAACAAAAACTTCCACTTTTTAACTCTCTCTCTCTCTCTCTCATAATATTCAACTAATTTAGTGCACATATATAGATGTATCAGTGTGTATTATCTTTATATATTAGCATAATATCTCTCAGAACTGTGAGAATTTGTTAAGTCTTCTCTCCTCTCTCTCTCTCTCAATCTCTCTCTCTCTCAATCTCTCTCTCTCTCAAACTCTCTCTCTCAATCTCTCTCAAACTCTCTCTCTCAATCTCTCTCAGTGACACCATGGTAACTCAAGCTCCTCATGATGATTATGTGAGTCTCTCTTAACCTCTCCCTCTGTTATTCCATTGTTGTGATTAAGATCTTGAGTTTTGTTAAATTTTGGTTAGTACAAATTGGACTTTGAGTTATGTTTTCATGAAAAGCTTAGAAGATGAATGTATTATATAGTATATATATTTTTAGATCTTTTTTAAAAAAAAGTATCGAGAAATTAGATTAATTGTGGTGCTTAGAGATTAGACGTAGAGAAAATTTAAGAACTGAGATACAAAAACTAGTTTAATGTAAGATAATGACTTGCTACCTTTTGACTAGTTCAAAGATGTTTCTTTTTTTCTTACAAAATTTTTGTCAGTGGTTTAAAGATAACTCAATGGTTTTCAAATTGTGTAATTGAGATATCAGAAGCTACAGAAGAAAAGAAAAAATAGTATCGACTGTTCTTTTAGTTTTTCTTCTTAAGTTTAGATTTCTCACCTTTTAAGACACGAAGACTTATCAGTTTCTGACTTTTCCAAAGTTTAAGGAACTTGTACCAACTTAAACCGCTGTCTAAAAAGGCCAAAAGATCTTCTAAACCCCACCTTTGTACTTTTTATTTATTTTCCTTTTACGCCAACAATTATTTTATATAATTTTCGGCCAGAAAAATCATCAATTTAGAAGTCTAAATATAATAGTTGATTTTGTGAAATAAGCAGAATTAAAAATTAACTCACGCTATGTTTGAGATTATGTAATAATAATATTTTTGTTATATTTTTAATGTGAATTTAATCATATAATTTATAGTTTACAAATTTTTAATGAACGTTAAATTATTTTATAATATTCATAATATAAATAAAAATATGAAATTTTAAATAGTTAAATGTAATATTATAGTTAGTTTTGTAGGTAAAAAAATTATTCAACTATATTAATAAATATTTGAATTTTAAATATTTATGAATATAAATTATAAAATATGAATGTTAATCAATATAGTTAATTTTTTTATATTTTGATAAAAATTATTCAAATAGATTAATAAAATTCTAATTTTAAATATTATATTTTATAATACTAATGTATATTTCAAACCTTTCTATATGTTTAATATTTGTTTTTTAAATTAATTATTTATAATGGCATTTAAATTAGTATTATTAATTAAATGTTATTTTTTTAAATGTAATATAAAGATAAATAGATTGCGCTTGGTTTACATCTAGACTTTACGTTTGGTTTACCAACCCAAACCGTTTTCAAACCAAGAAATCTTCAAAATTTCAACATATTATATTTTTACCTTATTTTCTTGAGTAATATAATAAAATAATATCTTTTTAAATTTATTTTGTAAATTTAGAACATTAAAAATAATTTTTTAAAAATAACACAAATTATTATATAAAAATAATTATTTATTTTAAATAACCTATATAAAAAAATTAAAATGTTTGGATTCATATTTTTCAATTTAGGATTTAAATTTTTTTTATTAGTAAGAAATTTTTAATTATTTTATTATTAAATTTGTGTTATTTTTAAAAATTTAAATGCTTATTGATACATTTAAAATAAAAACTTAAAACATTGATATTTTAGTCGATTGTCATTTTTTATTCCAATTAAAAATACTATTTGTCAAAAATAATTGAATTTTTTTGCTAATTAAACTTTGTGAAATAAAGCAGGATGACGAGAAATTAGCGAGGCAAAAAGAAATCGAAGATTGGTTACCAATTACTTCATCAAGAAATGCTAAATGGTGGTATTCTGCTTTTCACAATGTCACCGCCATGGTCGGCGCCGGAGTTCTCGGTCTCCCTTACGCCATGTCTCAGCTTGGCTGGTAAAATTTCCATTCCAAACCGGTTATTGACTTAACTCGGATTTATCAAAATTAAACCGGTTTTACTTTGTTTTTACAGGGGACCAGGAGTTGCAGTATTGGTTCTCTCATGGATCATAACACTATACACATTATGGCAAATGGTGGAAATGCACGAAATGGTTCCAGGAAAACGTTTTGATCGCTACCACGAGCTCGGACAACATGCGTTTGGAGAGAAGCTTGGTCTTTATATAATTGTACCGCAACAGTTGATCGTGGAAATCGGCGTTTGCATCGTTTATATGGTTACTGGTGGCAAATCGTTAAAGAAATTTCATGAACTTGTTTGTGAGGATTGCAAATCCATCAAACTTACTTACTTCATCATGATCTTCGCTTCTGTCCACTTCGTCCTCTCTCATCTTCCCAATTTCAATTCTATTTCCGGTGTTTCTCTCGCCGCTGCCGTTATGTCTCTCAGGTAATACTTAACCGGTTTTAAAAATTAAATTGATGTATTGGCTGTATATAAACCGGTATAATAAAATCGGTAAAATTTAAGAAAATTGAGATTCTATATCGGTTCATTCCGGTTTGATGTAGTCCCATCTAGGCTAAAAGAAGGAGAAGTTCTGTTTCATTCACAATTTTGGGAGTGTACTATAGTTTTGGTTCGGTTCAATTCAAAATGTTGGGTTTTCGGTTTGGTTTTAGTCTGGTCGATTCAAAATTAAACTTGGTTTTCTTTAATTCATTAACCGGTTATAAATCTCTTACTTTTTTTTTGTCTATAGCTACTCAACAATCGCATGGGCAGCTTCGACGAGTAAAGGCGTACAAGAAGATGTTCAATATGGTTACAAAGCAAAATCAACGGCCGGTACGGTTTTCAATTTCTTTAGCGGTTTAGGTGATGTAGCGTTTGCTTACGCTGGCCATAACGTCGTCCTTGAGATCCAAGCAACGATCCCTTCGACTCCTGAGAAGCCTTCAAAAGGTCCGATGTGGAAAGGAGTCATCGTCGCTTATATCGTCGTCGCTCTTTGTTATTTTCCGGTGGCTCTTATCGGATATTATATCTTTGGTAACGAAGTCGAAGATAATATTCTCATGTCGCTTAAAAAACCGGCTTGGTTAATCGCGACGGCGAATATCTTCGTCGTTATCCACGTCATCGGTAGTTACCAGGTCCGTTTTTCATAAACCACAATTTATTTTCTTAAATCACTTCTTTTGGTATTTGAAAAAACTAAACTAACCTAAAGTTGGACAAATAATCCGAACCGAATAAACCGAACTGAAATCGAATAAAAAAATAGATTTCGGTTGGTTTTTAGTTATAAAAAAAATAATTGAACGAATATTATTTTGGAAAACTATAGTTATTGGTTACTAGCCGAAATCGAACTGAAAACCAAAATAATATCTGTAAAAACTAAATTATTTTCGGTTATCCGAAATTATTTCGGATATTTTAGTTATTTTTGGTTATTTGTTTGTTATTTTCGGTTACTTTCTCTGTTATTTTCAATTATTTTTGGTTATTTTCGGTTATTTTCAGTTATTTTTTGTTATTTTTCAGTTATTTTTTGTCATTTTTGGTTATATTTAGTTATTTTCGTTTATTTCGGTTATTTTTGTTTTTTAAATTTAGTAATTGAATCGATCGAAACTAAAATATAACATAACCGAAACCAAACTAAAATATAAAAATAACCGAATAGATATTTAGTATTACCAACTGAAATAATCAAAACCGAAAATAATCGATTGAAATATCCGAATGTCTATATTTAAACTAACCGGATTTTTTGGTTGTGTTGCAGATTTATGCAATGCCGGTTTTCGATATGATGGAGACATTGTTGGTTAAGAAGCTAAATTTCAGACCGACCACGATTCTACGGTTTTGTGTCCGTAATTTCTACGTTGGTAAGAAAATTTGCGTTTTAATTATATTCATAATCATAGATTTAAGAACTTTAAATTGTGGTTTCACTTAATTCATAAATCTAATTTTGGCTTCTTCTTTTTTGTTTTTTCTTGTAGCTGCAACAATGTTTGCTGGTATGACGTTTCCGTTCTTTGGTGGACTTCTAGCGTTCTTTGGTGGATTTGCGTTTGCCCCAACGACATACTTCGTAAGATCGCGATTTCTAAACGCTTTCTTTGATTTCGAATCAATTACGAATAGACTAATTTAAAATAATTATTATTTCAGCTCCCTTGCATTATTTGGCTAGCTATCTACAAACCCAGAAAGTACAGCTTGTCTTGGTGGGCTAACTGGGTAAGTATTTCTAGCGTTTCCGATTGGCGGTTGCGTTTTATGAAACTAAACTGAATTTGGTTTGTTGGTAATTTCAGGTATGTATTGTGTTTGGTATATTCTTAATGGTCTTATCGCCGATTGGAGGATTAAGGACGATCGTTATTCAAGCAAAGGGATACAAGTTTTACTCGTAAATGCTTTGTAATATATGATTAATATTAAGAAACTTATTTATCCATTATTAATTAATATTTGTGTGAGGAAGATATTAAAAGATAAAAGACAAGACATAGAAAAATCAATGGTCTGAAGTCTGAATTTGAAATGTAGATTTTAGGGTTTGCAATTTAGTGGGTGTTTATATTTTACATGAATCTATTAAAATTTTGTTGTAAACACCGAGACAAAAATGAAGTAGAATAATATTTTTAAAATAGCATCTTTTTAAATTTTTTATTCAAAATTTAACACTTTAAATTTAAAATTATTAAAATACATATATTTTAAGTAATACCCGATAATAGTATTTTTCAAGTTTTATTCCAAATTTAATACTTTCAATTTAAAATTCCAAAAAATATTACAAATTATTTTTAAAAAATACATATTTACTATTAATAAATTACAAATATAAATAAAATATTACATTTGAGTTTTTTTCAATTTAAGGTTTAATTTTTAAAAAATTTTTTTTTAATTTATTTTTAATATTAAATTTGTGCCAATTTGAGAATTTAAACTAATGATGTTATATTTGGAGCAAAAACTTAAAAATGTTGTATTCTTATCAATTGCTCATATATTTTCTGAAAATACATATTTACTATAAATAAATAATATTATATAATTTACGAATATTTTTTTTATGCAAAGCCGTGAAAATAAATTAAGTTAGAGTTAAAACGAAAAGATGCTCCTAAATTAGTATTTGATAATATTTGATAATAAACGAGCGTTCAATGGATAAGAAAACAATTTAGTAAAACTAAGGAAATTATTAAAATGATTTTATTTTTCATTACCATTACCATTTTGTTCATCTATTTATTTTTAAAGTGTGTTATGTAACAAAAAAAAGGGTTTTAACGATAAATTTTGATACTTAAGTCATTTTAAAACTAAGACATGAATTACTGAATTTTCAAAATCAAGAAGACAATAGATATGCGTTAACAAACACATATGAGTTAGAGTCTTTGATGCATTACAAAACAAGACAAGTGAAAATAACCTAAGCATTAGTTCGTCTAATTATACAAATGAATTTCTTTTAATTTTTAATAATGATCATACAAATGAAATATATAATAAAAATTTAATTATACAAATGAATTTAAATAGTTTATATATTGAATAGACAATATTATTAAATAAATAAAAATATTCAATTAAAACAAACTTTTGTTTTATATTTTTTTACTATTTTTTTCAAAATCTCTCATATTTTGTTTTATATTATACTTGTTTTTTTGTCAAAATATAAAGAATTTACGTATAATATACTATTAAATGGTTTTCTAATATCATTTTCGTAAATAATTTACTAAATTATGTTTTATATAATATTTGTCATAAAATACTTTGATAATATGAAATGTACGCGTGATACACTTGTAAATCATACATGAAGACGTTGTTTATTTGTTAAAATATTTGTCAATTAATATATTAAGGATATGACATTTTTCATAGTTTATTATTTAGCTAAATAATATTAATACTCTAAAATAGCAATTTTAAAGTTTTTCTTTCAAATATAGCATTTTCAAATTAAAATCCTAAAAATAACATAAATAATTATGTAATATTTATTTACTGTAAATAAATTATACATAAACTTTAATTATTATATTTGAGTTCATTTTTCTAATTTACGATTTAATTTTTTCTATTAAAATATAAGTTTAGTGTATTTTAATATTAAATTTGTGGTATTATTGAAAAATTAAACTAATGATACTATTTTTGGAACAAAAACTTAAAAAATGTTATTTTATACAATTCCCCGTAACATTAGTTAAAATCCAACATAAACACTACATATATTAGAAGATATGAAACCTTTCTTAGTCTATAGTATTTAGCTACATAATATTAGTTAAAATCCAACATGGAAGCTATGAGGATCATCATCTTCACTGGAATCAACCTTTCATAGTTCTTGTTTTGTTTGTTTGTTTTGTTTTATTCTGAGCTTCTTCTTCAAGAACTGATCTGGACTTGAAAGCCCAAATCTCCTATGCCCATTATGCTAACTAAAGCCCATAACTTAAATAGTAGCCCACTAATTCAACAAGGAAAAACTTCTCATTAAAGATATTAAACATTTGGTAATCCATAATATATTATTTGAGAAATCTTTTAACAAAATAATTTTATCCGAGTTTCAAAATAATTTTATCCGAGTTTCAAAATAATTTTACCTGTGCTAATAACAAAAATATCATGCTGACGTATCAACACCACAACGAGTTTCAGCTTAAATATATAAAAGGGTTTAAGTTACTATAATAATTATAATAAATGCTACTGATATTAAATTGGTTATAGAATAAATATAATTCATTCAACTAACCAAAAAATATTATTCTATTTACAAAAAATAATTTTTATTTCTTTAAATTTTTTATATGTTAATTTATAAATAATTTCAAATAAATATAAATATATTTAAGTTACTACCGTAATCTCTAATATATTATTTGAGAAATATTTTAAAAAAATAACCTTACTCACACGTGTTATTAATAGAAATATCATTCTGATGTGTCATCATTACAGTAAATTTCAATTAAATATATAAATGAGTTTAACTTATTAGAATAATTACAATTATATCATTCTTATTAATTTGGTTAGAGAATTAATATATTTTATTAAACTAACAAAAATACTATTAAATTTGTAAAAATAATTATTTTTCTTTTCTTAACTTGTATATACAAAAATTAATGTTAAAAATAATTTTAAATAAAAATTAAATATTTAATTTATATTTACTAATAAATTATAATTTATGAATATTTTTCCCCACGCACGGCGTGGGTATGAATCTAGTTATAGTTAAGTATTATGACAAGTTTAAAATATGGTATATGCATGTGTAAGTTGTAAGGTTAGTCCATAAATCATGGGTTTTTGTCTCTAAAAGAAGAGAAAATTAAAGAATGAACCTTATATGCATAGCCAAAGGTACCTACATGCACTTATGATTTCTTCACTCTTCTATTTTTCTTTATATATATATATATATATATATGTTGTACGTACTATTAATACTTACATAAACAATAACGTATAAACCAAAGTTGAAATGCGGACCTTTTACTAAACAAAAAATGATTCATAAACAAAAATTGATATGATAATTCATCTAGTAGTTACACAATTTTTACGTACATTACAAAGGTGTAAAATTTAATTTCATTTTCACTCGTATGAAAATATTAAATCTTTTTATGAAAAATATTGGGTTATCGGTATAGTATGTTATGATTCCGTGACAAAAAAGAAATAATGGACTGACTATGAATTTTGGAAGATTTCAAACTAGAAAAATGGATTGTATGAAACAATTTTATAAAATGAGTTATTTTAAAAGACAAAAACTCGTACTACGCCCATCTTTGGATAGAGACAACTCCAAACTCTAAGTGACCTTTTGGGAAGTCCTCGTGTTGCACCTCTTTTTTATTCACTCGTTTTTTATATGTCTATCGCAAAACATTGTATTTTCGAAATGTCATAAGTTTCACACCGCGATGAACTACACAGCCGACAATACCATTTTGGAAAGCTCTCTCAAAGATCTTTGACGCGCCAATAGGTCGAAGACCGATTGGAAATGTTTTCAACACTAAATTTTGATGTTTTCAATTCTTTCGGACATTTATCTAGGGTTGAAGCAATCACGACCTCGAAACCGTTTTATCGGCCATCTCAAACTCATCGTATCGACGATCCAAAACGTTCAAGTAATTTATTAAATAAAGCAAATTCCTAACTAAAATAGAAACTGAAATAACTTGAATTAATATTTTTTTTTATCAGTAGACCACAACATACCAATTCAATAGTCCAATATTTTTATACGAAAATTTAACACATTCATACGATGGATGGTGGAATCCGAACTTTATATTTTTAAAATAAATGTAAAGATGATAAAACTATTATCCCAATTACTCATACAACTTAAATTACTATTTATAAACCCTTCAAGATGTAAATTCTAATGATTCGCATAATGTAACATTTGTAATGTGTCATTTTGCTATACATATTACGGTTATTCTCAACAAAAAAACGAAATAAATGTCATTAATATACAAAAACTAGATATGTTATTACAATTTATTATTATTCTAGAAAAATCTGTTTCTTTCTGATATTCTTCTATAAATCTAGAGTAGTCAAGTCCTATATAAATTCAAATCCCATATGTTCACTTTATCTTTTGCCTACACATTTTCTTTATACACCAAGGTTATTTGAAAAGACATTTACATAAGTAAGAATATTTTATACGTACGAGATATGATATATAAATATATGTATTTTGTTCTTTAGCTTGCCACCGGTATTTGTATCTACGATCAACGCTACGGTTATGGTATATATTGTTTGTTTGTTTACTAAATTAATTTGATTGTAATTTGTAACTTAACTCAATAAATGAGATGTTGAACTTGACTTAGTCAACAAATAACAAATAAGGTTTGAACCAAACCATAATAAAAATTATACCGACCATTGGTTCATTTGCTAAATTCCGAAAACTCGAAACTCGAGTTCGGTTATCTCCTTCCAGTAATACACTAAAGTATATCCAAAATTTTGAGTTTTGTAATAGTTTCTCCGCTTGATATACAAGAGAGATTTCACCTCTAAATTATAATGTGAGACTATTTACATTTGTTTATTTTATGATTATCAAGCAACCCACTTTAAATACTTATTTCTCATTTAAACGAACTTCGGTTTTAGCATTTTCTTTAGAAAATTCACCGGAAAGTGATCGACAACCACTTTTATAAAATCGAGTTCCAACATTGTTAATACGAATAACATAAACTTTGTTTTCAAATCAACTTAATTTGTTCCTTTTGTTTTAATTTGTTAGTTTTTCAAATTTGGTTTCAACAAATATGAGAGACTATATATATAATTCATAAAGTTAAACCAATTGCATGAATCCATAAAGTTAAACCAATTACATGAACATCACGTCATGCATGTGTTATTTCGATATGTCACATGTTAACTTAGAGCTTTTATGGATAACCCTAACAATATAAGATATTTTATGGGCTTTTCAAAATATAGTTAGATAAAGATAATATATGAATTTGTTACCCAGAATATTGTTGTTTGTTTGATCGCCGCAGGTTGTCGCCGCAGGTTGTATCGCAATTGTTTGATCGCAAACGCTATAATTTCGCAGCGATTAAAAATTTTGATCGCAGCTTTCTGCGGTCGACCGCAACGTTTGACCACAAGAACCTGCGGCAGTCAAACGAACAACATTTGACCGCATGACAACCTGCGGCTACGAAACGAATGTCTAATATCTCTAAACGAACATGCCTAACAACCTTGTGTCATGATTACATGGAGCCAAACAAGTACAAATAAATGATAAAATAAAAAGCAATCAATCGTTTGAGTTTCGAAATTTAAAAAGCATATCTATCGTAATGGGGGATTTGAGATTTTGGTACAAAGTCCAAACTGAGCGCTGGACCAATCACTGGCCGCCATCTATTCCACCACTATGGAAAGTTAAACCACGTGGACTTTCTCCTCACCAATACTCTCACTCTTCATTTTCACCATCACACTAAAACACCGTACATTTTAAAAAGTAATATTTAATTTTATAACATTATTTCAAATACTATTATGAATAGTTAATTAAAAAAACAAATAATATATAAAAATATTAAAATAAATATTAATATTAATATAGTAATATTCTAAAATAGCACTATTTAAATTTATCTTCCAAATTTAGCATGCTAAAACTAAAATTCCCAAAATAGCATAAATTATTATGTAAAAGTAATTATTTACCTTAAATAAAATATATATAAAATTAAAACATAATTATTAAAAGAAATATTAATATTAATATTATAAATTTTTGTTAATTTATTTAAATAATTTTATCTAAACATAAATTGATTAACTATATTAATAAAAGCAATTTAACAAAATATAAATATTTATATTTATATTTTATAAATTATATTAATAAATATTATGAAATCTAATATCTAAAATTCAAATATTTATTAATATATATGAATAACATTTTCGTCTAAATAAAATAAACAACTATAATATTACATTTAACAATTTAAAGTTTCGTATTTATATTTATATTAAATATTCTATAAAATAAATAACATATAAACACATATTAATACTGATTTAACATTCATTAAAAATTTGTAAACTTCAAAATATTTGATTAAAAATTTATAAAAAAATTATAGCTAAATATTATAATTAAATATTTATGCGTATAGTGCAAATCAATTTTTGATTGTATATTATAAAAACACTTAATTTTGTACGTCCATTTCTTATAGATATTTGTTCTGGTTGATTTCTAATGCTATCATATGATTTCATTATTGTTTCTTAAGATTCGTATAGTTTAAATAGTTGGAAGTTTTAGACATTAGGGTTGTTCGTTACGTAGCCGCAGGAACCTACGGCTGCGTCATGCGGCCAAACGTTGTTCGTTTGACCGCCGCAGGTTTCTGCGGTCAAACGTTGCAGTCGATCACAGAAAACTGCGGTCAAAAATTTTAATCGCTGCGAAATTATAGTATTTACGATCAAACAATTGCTATACAACCTGCGGCGATCAAACGAATAATATTGCATCGTCTAACCGCAGCGTCTGACCGCAGGTCACTGCCGCAGGCGCTACGGCAGACAAATGAACAGCGCTATTATATAACAATTTTAAATATACAATGACAAATGTGGTTTGTTAATAACTAGGTTTATGATTAATTTCTTTATATTACTATATAGCTGAAGATAACCTTGATCAAGCCATATTTTAGGTAACATTAAATCAAGAACTTTTCAATTTTCACTTTAGTTTAGCTTATTAAAATAATATTGGTCAAATGCTATTTAACGGCTATATTCATCGAGAAATGACCTAATAATTAATTTATTGAATATTTATCAAACACATATTTTATTTCAGCTTTTTGAAAACTATGAAATTGGAAAATCATTATGTAAAATTCGAATTAAGTAAATAAACAGATTTCTTTGGATCTCCCAATAACATATCAAGTCATTAATTTTTTATATTAAAATAAAACTTTAGCCTATTTTAAATTTAAATTTGTGGTACTATAAAAATTTAAATTAATAATAATATTTTTGATAAAAAAAACTTAACATGTTATTTTAAAAATTGATTTATAATATATTAATAATTGTTTTGTGGACAATTGACAAAAATAATAATATTTTAAGTTTTTTTAAATATAGATTTTTTAGTTTAAATTTGTAAAAATATCACAAATTTAATATTAAAATATATTAATAAAAAAGTAAATTTTATATTGAAAAAAATATATCTAAATATAATATTTTAAATTTATTTATAATTTAACTATATTAAATATATATTTTCCCAAAATAATTTATATTATTTTAAAAAAATTTAAAATTTAAATATTAAATTTAGAAAAAAATTTAAAAAAATAATTTTATAATATTACTCTTGTTTTCTTCTCGTATTTACTTCCATTTAATATTAGCTTTTCCCTAGCTTCTTTTAAAGTACTGGAAAGATTTAATTTTGTAGTTGTTCCGACAAAAAAAGACACGTGATAGGCTCCTGTTCGTTTTCTCGTCAATCAAAAATTCTATCGCTCTTAGGAAATTCCACCAGCTGCGTCACAAAGAACGTGACATCAACGTACGGTTTAGATTCATCTCAAAATAATACCTGAACGTGTCAGATCTATACTCAGTGGGACCCACAAAAAAAGACTTCCCCAGGTATGGTATGATGTCAAATAATTAAAAACGACAATTAAAACCAAAAAAATACATGGAAGCTGATTGGCTGATGTCTTTCTCGTGATGCCACGTGTAATTATTTGTTTCCTTTGATTGAGTCACTTTATTTATTCCTTCTCTTCGATAGATCTTTTTGATATAATTTTGTTTCTTTTATAACTTTTTGCTTAGCCAATGAGTTTGTTACATATGTTGTGATTTAAAAAGCCACGAAGATGTTATCATCATTATTTGATGTATATATTTATATATATAGCATGTCGACCCAATTATCTTATAGGACTAATTTTAAGTAGATAACATGAAATTACGTAAATGATTACGAAATTTTATAAGGTAGTGATTGGTGAGACCTCCTCAATAGTTAAGGTGGATTGTGTACGGGTTTCTGAAAAGATACATCATGTTACTTACTTTTATGGCATGCAAAAACTTATATGTAAATTTTCATTTAATAACATTATTATGTAAATATAAATGCTCAAACCTTATTGAAAAAATGTTCTTTACTATATAGTACGTTTTTGGCATTATCATTTAAAGAATATTGATAATTTTACTATGTTACTATGAATTTAATGCATATACACCTACTTAGTGAAATACATATATTTATGTATATGTGCGAGTGACTATATACATTTCGTGTATATATATATGACATATACGGGAATAGTAAGTGATCTATTGGTTGTACTATCTCTACGTCCATCTTAAAAGGTGTGTAATTTCACACCTATCCTCGTAAAAGAGTTTTAAATTTTCGTTTGAAAACGTTAAAGTATTAGATCGGTTCGTGGTGTACCAATGACAAAAAAATATATATATATATATGACATATATGTAGGAAAAGTAAATAATTTAGTAATTGTATCATTTCTACATCTATTCAAGAGATCTGGAATTTGATTTCAATTTTTCTCGTATGAAAATGTTGGGTTATTAAACCGTATACTATATCATATACTAAAAGCTTTAATTATGTGATACTAAACCATAAGATTGTCAAATAATTTAAGATAGAAACACGTGTCAGAACAATGCTATCTCGAGAATATTATGTTTAAAACACACATCGGATTCTTCTCTTCATATATGCATTGTCAGTTACCCATGTTGGTACATACGAACATGTGTAGGTTGGTGCATGAATCCATGTATATGTTATGTGTTAAATTTGGATTTATGGTAGATTTTTGCAAAATTAGTTGACATTAAATGTATATCCTATATTCTTATATTTTGTATGTTTATAAATTCTTCAGTTACCATATATATATATATATTATCTAACATAACATCTATATATAGGTCATGACATTTTACATTACAAATATTAGCTTGTACTATTTTGTTAAAATGTGTTTTTCATGATAGGTGTAATTGTTGTTATGAAATAAGAATTTATATATTTTGTTGTATATATAGTAAAATTACGTTATGACATGAAAATTTATATCTTAATTATCACACGACAGAAATAATTAAGAGAGATGAACGAGTAAGACTTTCTACATACACCAAAGCAAGCATTGACATCTTTATTATGTTTAAAAGATTTGCCAATCAATATTTGACATTATGGCAATTCCAATTTATATATATATAAGGTTCTCACACAAATTTATTCCAAAAGACTTGATTCTCAAGATCTTTATAATTAGCATTATATGAATTCGTTTCTCTTTCGTGTTACTTATTAAGAAAGTGATTAAGGCTTTGAGTTTATGAACCTTAATCGTATCTCTTAACTCAAAGCCAAAGAGTTAGAGCTGCTGTTGTGTCCAGCTTCCATGCAAATCCACCAAACTCCATCTTCCATACATCACACGGCACCGTTTTCACATACCTCGTCTCTCGCCACGTGTATTCAAGTCTCACCTTACACGTGAATGTTTGGTAGTCACAAAACGTCGCCGTTTGGTCAACCACCAACCACACAATCACTTCCGGTAACAACGACGATGACTCTCTTTCAAATCCACTGTCTCCGATTACAATCCTCCGATAAGCTTCGTTCACCATCACCACACGATTCGAACCATCTGATACGAAACTGGGACACGTGTCTTTATCTAAAGCATCCATGATTTCTTCGTCAGTACACCCTACCGCATGAGAAACGGAGCCACTGTTAATGGACTCCACCGTCACCCACGTCTCAACCAGACTCGGATGCACCGCGTCATCTCCGCCGTTAAACAATAGCCACGTGTCGGTTTTACAAGTTTCATCTCCGTCTCCGATCATGGTTTTCACCGTTGGATCGAGATTATTATGATCCAAACTCAACGGAGTAGATCTCTCCGGTAAGAGCTGTAGCGTGACGAGATCTTCTCTGGTATTGTCTGGATCTGTTGAGGTAGATCTAACGCCGTTCTTTAATCGACACGTCACTTTATTTTTTTTTGAAACCCTAACGTACTTTCTCTTCGTCCTTTTCGTACTCGTATCTCCGACGAATGATTGACCAGTACTCGTCGGCTTTGGAGCGATCGGACGATACTTAAGCATGAGAGTATCTACGGAAGTCTTATCCTGCGCTTTACGGCCACATAACTCATGATCTTGATCCATTTCTCTCTTTCTCTCCTCTCTCTCTCTCCTCTTTCTCTCACCTCTGTAGCTCTTCACTCTCTCTTTCTCTTTCTCTATATTCTTTCCGTGCCTCTCCGGTGGCGGAAGAGATTATCATTTGGGAATAGAAGAACGCCACGTGTCTAGGGCAAACATACGAGACACTTGAATCAATGGCTACTTATATGTGCATTTACACTAAATGATGTCTTTTTAAAAAATTTATTTTCAGATAGAAGGAAACCTTAACTGGAAAATATGTCTTGCTCAATTTCACAATTTATAGGCAAATTCTACGTTTCTGACCAATTATATACTTGTAACAGTTTACTGATTTCTCAGGATATGTTTGTCTTACTTTTAGTGAAAACAATCAAAGTAGCTTGACAAATTTTTTAAAAAAATATCTGTGTGCTATGGGCTGGCATTTATGCATAAAATTATATACTTTATTGTAAAAAATCCATTATATTTAATATATAATATGACTATATATATAGGTATTTAACTTCACATAGATTGAGAAGATATTTATTGTATATCTCTTATGAATCGAAGAGTAATTTCTTAGTAATAAGTAATCTCGTCTATGCTGTAAATTACATGCAAGTTATGTTCATTTTTATCGGTCGCAGTTTTCTGTGGTTGCGATAGATTGTTGTTCGTTTATCTATCGTAGTATGACGTGTGGCCAATCGTAGCGTTCATACGGTTTTGCATCGTAATTTTTTGTCCGATAACTAAAACAGCGATGCGATTAAAAATTTGTGATTAACCGCAATCATAACTGCCGATGATAAAAACAAATAACATATATTACAGCCGTAGTGTTTATCGCAGTTACAACCGCCGAACAAAACTATAAAATATTTGTTTATTGGTTATATTTTGTAATCATGAGTTTTGTGGAGTTAGCCTAAATTAGTCCATTAAACATCAAACAGATATTTGTATTAATTTAAATTACAAGTAATTAATCAACTCTACATATGTGTAAATATATGCATTAGTATATTATTATTATGTGTGTTTGATTGAGTTCATACATGCGTTAGTGGTCAAAACCAATAAAGCAATGCTGCATATTTGTGATGATCAGTGTACTGTTTAAGTCAATATATAGAGATATTTTATATAAAAAGAAACTTGAAATTAGACTAGATAGTAAAACTAGTTAATACTATATTTAAGTTATCTTATTGATCCACTTTTGTTTTCAGTTTTGACATAATATTCTTAGGAAGAAATGGCATGGTAGAGATTATTTAATTAGCAAAAACCTTAAAGTTGACAGCCATTAACACTTTAAATTTTAAAAATTTATCACTTACAATATAAATATTTCGGTTTGGTTTCGGTCGGCTATTTTCGGTTTCGTTTTTTTCGGTTGGTAAGATTAAAGATCCATTCGATTATTTTTATATTTCGGTTTATTTCGGTTTGATTATACCTCGGTTTTGGTCGGTTCGAATATTAAATTTTAAAACTGAAAATAACCAAAATAACTGAAATAACCAAAAATAACCAAAAATAACCAAAAAATAACTAAAATAACCGAAAATAACTAAAAAGTAACCAAAAATAATTCGTTTTTTATAGATATTATTTCGGTTTTCGGTTCGGTTTCAGTTACTAATCAATAACTATGGTTTTTCAAAACAATATCCATTCGGTTATTTTTTATAATTGAATACCAACGAAAATCATTTTTTTGGTTCGGTTTCGATTCAGTTTATTCGGTTCGTATTATTTGCTTAGACCTAGTAAATCTTATGAAATATCTTCGACTCGAATCCTATAAACAGGTATTGAGATTCGAGATTAAAAAAATTCACACAAAAATTAACATTAATTAGACAATAAGCAATGTGAGTACACATTAATGTATATCTCTCCACGTACACAAATATGTCTATAAGATAATTAAATTAGATGGTAAGCAAAAGCACTCAATAATGCTGGGAACTGCGATTTGTGATTTTGATTGATTTTATACATATTAATTAGTATTAATTAAGAGATTATAATAAATGATAAAATGAGTTATTGTGGGTCCCATGAAGAAACTAAAAACAGCATCTGGTGTTTTTACCTTATCTCAAAGACACTTATGGTCCTTATCTTACCAACCAATCACATTGCAGGAAGTGTCCTCCATTTTTAAAGTTGAAAAAAGCTGCCATGTCAGACCACATTTGGAAATAATACGTATAATATTTATTAGTGTGTATGTATCTATCAAATATACATATATGGATGTGGAAAACCAATCAACCAATAAGATGTGTTTCTTTTTGTTTTGGGTTTCGACTATATTTTAAATCAATCCAACAAAGATTATTATTGTTTACATAAGACTAGTTTCGTTTGTTTGTCGCATACGTTTATATACGATATATATTGTTCGTTGTTTATTATTGAAAGTTGTAATTACGGTTGAACGTAAATTTTTAGTCGTACCACTATTTTAATCAGTAGTCAAAAAAATTGTGACGCATGACGCAACGTTTGACTGCAAGTAGATGCGGCAGATAAACGAACAACAATTTAGATTTGAAATATAAACTTAAATGTGATATTTTATGGTATTAATTTAGATTTAATCAATTGATTATCATTGATTAATATCTAAATAGTATTTTTAAGTTTATTTTTTTAATTTAGTAAATTAAAGATAAAATTATTAAAGTATCATAAATTATTGTATAAAATAATTATTTAATTTAAATAAACTTTATAAAATTAAAACATTATGATAGAATTCATCTTTTTCAATCTAAAGTTTAATTTTTTATTAAACTTTTTTTAACTATTTTAATATTAAATTTATGATATTTTAAAAAATTTTAAATCATTGATCTTATTTTTGGAATAAAAAATTTAAAAATATTATTTTATACAATTGTCAATTATTATTGTTGTTCAAATATATCGATATTTTCTGTAATGGAAATTGATTTTTGTCTCATGATTTTTTGTTACAATAAACTGGTTTATTATATGGGGGAATCAATTGTGGGTAAAAATTAAAATAGTGTCAATATTTAATAAAATTATGAAGATTTCTGTCATTTTTCTAAAGTTTGGCCCTATTGAATTTAATTATTACATTTAATGTTAGTAAAATGATTGATTATGTTTCTTTGCAAAACATATTCAAGTAGAACATAAATTAGTACCATGCTATTTTTTTTTCTTAAAACATATTATTTTAATATGAAAAAGTTACTTTTTAACATGATGACATATAATTTAATTTGTTAAAAAATACAGCTAAAAGATCTCTTTGAATTAGTTATTTTATTTAGCAAATAAGTCCTTTGTTCCTTTATTTGATTCGATCTTGTTTGTTTTAGTTATTTGTCATCACTCTTTTAGAAATATTGTGTCCCAAACTCTTTTAGTCTTTAGAGCATCTCCAACAACGAATTTCACTTTCAAAGTAAGTTATCTTTTTTTTTGGTTAGTGAATCAAACCGTACTCACCCAATAGTATAATATTTTCATAAAAAGATTTAACACATTCATACAAAAATTTATCATATTCATACGATAGAAACTATAAAACGTAAAATTGATGCAACTAGTAACCCATTTATTTTTCTCCAAAGTAACTTATCTTCAAAATAAAATTTGAGTGTTTTAATACTCATCTCAATCTTGTCGTATGGTTTACATGTTAAGCTAGTTTCTAAGGTTTCTTACTACTCGTTGAATCCAATCCGTAAGACACATGAATGAAGACAAAAACGTTGTCATCGAACGGGAATCTCTGGTCCAAACTCATAAACAACGACAATAGCCCTCTTGTAGCTATGAACCCATTGAAAGGACTATCTATATGAAGATGCGTAAAAAAATGGGAATAGCATCGAAGGAATTTAGGAGCAAAAAGAAAACTCGGCTGCATTAATGATAACGATCCAGTTGTATGAAAAACAGGAAACAACATCAAGGAAAAAAAAACTTAGATTTACATTAATGACAATGATATAACTAGATGGCAAAAATAAAAACGACATCAAAACATGAAAAGAAAAATGAATTTGGATGCAAAATGGAAACAAAATCAATACATATATATAAAGAAAGATTTTTTAACGAGAAAAAAGAAAACTTTATGATGAATGCTACAATCGCAAAGTATAAAAAGAGGTTGGATCATTCGATAAAAACATCCAAAAATTGAGAATACATGAATGTATTGCTTAAAGTTTTTTGGAAGTTGCTGGTGAGAGATCTTGTAAAGTTTAGAGAATGTCCGTTTTGGTTCATTCAACCAAGAATGTGCCTGTTTTGTTTTAAGGACAATATACAAAGATAAAATTGTGTAATTACCAAAAATTAAATATGATTTATTGTAATCACTTTAACAAAATTTTAATTAATAAAATATATCTACTATGAATTGGTTTTTATCGAGTTTTTATATTAATAAGATTATTGAATATTTTGAATGCCATATAGTGAGATAACAAATCGATAGACTTCTCAAAGAAATGTCAAACAGATGCAATCATTTAAGTGATCTAAGTAGGAGAATCTTTGGCGAGAGGAAACTGATGTTGTTGGAGGAATATTGTAAGCTCATGATGAATATCGAAAAGTGAGAGATCAAGAGTGACTAATAGCCAATCATTTGCTTATTCCATTCGAGAGAGTTTTCGTTGAGAATAATCATTTTTCTTCTTCTGAAGAATGAGTCATATAGTTGGGACCAATAATTCCATTCGAGAGAGTTTTCGTTGAGAATAATCATTTTTCTTCTTCTGAAGATGAGTCATATAGTTGGGACCATAATTCCAACATTTCAATAATCTGAAATCTTTTTTGTTTACGAGTCTCACGTTCAATGTATTTACAAGTTTTGAGTGAAAATAAAATAAAATAATAAAGATGCATAAATTTGAAATAAATAAATTAAGAAATTATTTTCTATAAATCTTATAGAATTAAATTTGGATTTCAATCTCCACATTAGAAAAAGTAGTAACCTGAAACAATCCAAAATTTGCTTTGCAGAAGAAAAAGCTTTCTAAACCACTACCTAAATGATTTTAACAATTGTTTTAATTAAATTATAGGACAATTATATAAAATAATCATTTATATTTTAAATATAATATTATTAAATTTAAATATTAAATAATAACATAAATTTAATATTAAAATATTTTAAAAAATTTTATAATAAAAAGTTAAATATTAAATTAAAAAAGAAAAAAAATCCAAAATAATGATTTAATTTTATTTATAAGTTATTTATATTAAATTATAAAAACTTATATTTTAAGTAAATAACCTTATCATAACATTTTACTAAATATCATGATGATGTGTTATCACCATAATAAATTTTATATATAAATAAATTTAAATTAATACAATATTATGATATTTACCATTGTTATTAATTTTATTAGAT
Source organism: Pugionium cornutum (assembly GCA_018901935.1). Classification (NCBI taxonomy): domain Eukaryota; kingdom Viridiplantae; phylum Streptophyta; class Magnoliopsida; order Brassicales; family Brassicaceae; genus Pugionium; species Pugionium cornutum. Next base: position 77,851 of record JAENJI010000017.1, on the reverse strand, counting down.
AATCAATATATTTTATTAAACTAACCAAAATATTATTAAATTCGTAAAAACAATTATTTTTAATTAATATATAAATTATTATTAAAAATAATTTTAAATAAAAATTAAAACTATACAAATATTTAATTTATATTTAATAATAAATAATATTATATAATTTATGAATATTTTTTTTATATAAATCTAATTTTTTATTAAATATTCGTTTTTAAATTAGCACAATTATAGTTAGTTTACGTTAAAAAACCCTCCAAAAACAAAAAAAAAATATATTTGTAGATACAACCAGTTAGTTTATCTGTGGTAGATTTGAAACATAAAAATTAAAACATCTCAAAAATTTGAAACATAAAATTTAAAAAATATTATTTTAAAATATTCATATAAATTATATCTAACTTAAAAATTGAAGAAAAATTTTTAAAACCAAAACTAGTTTGTTAATCTCTGTATCTACTTTGTTTTTGTCGCCACAACAAGAGAATCAAACTTCAGATCTCTAAAATAGATAAAGAATCAAACTCCACATAACCAAGAACTGTTTTATCTGCTGCATAAATGACCCATAAGCTTTATACAAAAACAACAATTATTGTAATCCGTAAGGCGAAATGGTGGGTTAGATGGTGAAAAGGGAAATATGTGTTAGAAGCTGCATTTTGACAAAGTCTCTAGAAACTTGATTAGATCAAACTAAGTCTATAGACTCTATACATATATTTTCCAGATCATTCTTACTAAAGACTTAACTTAAACGAAAGGAAGTCAAAGTGCTAAAATTCCTTCGATTCTAAAAACCCTAAACTGAGAGAGAAAGAAGTCTTAGCTTAGAGCTTCTCAACAAGCTTCTTGTTGTTTGGTAATTCGAGTGAGAAGAATATCACTATATGGATGTTCTTGCTTCACTTCTAAGTAACCTTTCGTCTTCAATACCTGCACAAATTTATGATTCGGACATAATATGATTCAGTTTTCAGAGTTTTCTTTTCTTCTTTGTCTTTAGTTTTTGTTATTGAGACATAAGACATACCAAAGTCTCGTAGAAGAGTCTTGCGTTTTCTTGCTGAGTTCTTCCTCTACAAAGCTGCAACAGACTCACCTTTTCTTCTTTTCCCTTTTCTTTCTGCTCCAGAAACGTCTTTTCAAAGAATTTTGCCACATTCCTGTACAATCCAGAGTCGGAAAATCCATGATTATTGTCTATATAGAAGCAAGTTGAGATCGACGGTAACAATCTACCAACCTTGTTCTTGCTGACCATGTCTCTGCAAATCGAAAACATACATGGTTAGGAAACAGTACGATGAACTTTCACTAACATTCTAATAACATTTGGATCCCAAAATTCAAGATGTGTCTATATTTTGATGGTTGAAACAAAATATAGACTAAGAACTGGATTGATGGTTTTTAACTGAGCACTGGGATGAAATAATTTCTGAAATATGGGTTCAAGAAATTGAGGGATTTTCAATATTATAACAATATCATATAAGGCGTTGTACCTTGTCGCATGTCCTCTATTTCATGCGCATTCACCTGCTGAAGCAAAAGTAAAAACAAATACTTAATTTTGTAATTAAAATACGACTAAAACTATATAAATATAGCTTTCTTTTCCTACTATCTGAATGATGGAATGCACTAGTACCTCCTCGTTCATCAAAATTGCATCAAGGTCTCTTCTATCCTCGCAAAACATTGACGGGTGTTTGTCAAACAAGGAACGTGTAGGTCTTGTTTCTTTATCACAGGTTTCAGGGTCATTGAAGTATCTTATCGACATTGATTCCCTCACTGGTGTTTCAGGAGCAATCTCTACTTTCTCAGAGACTACTGGTGTTTCTGGAGCAATATCTATTTGCTCTGGTCTCCTCGCTGGTGTTTCCGGAGTAATATCTGCTGGCTCTGCAGTCTTTACTGGCGTCTCTGGAGCAATCTCTGTTTGATGAGCACTTCCCAGAGCTATGGAACTAGCTTCTGCCGAAACCTCTGCATTATTTCCTACCGTCTCTGGATCAGTACCTTTCAGCTCAGCAAGAACTGCAGCCTGAGGAGTCTCTGTAGTTTCTCGACCATGACCAGTCTCCTCTGAAGAAAAACCATTCCCATGCCGTCCAATTGTTCCAAGAGAAGAATTTTTCATTCGCCTAGCAGTTTTAGCAGCTTTAGGACTAGTTTCTGTGGTGTTTGGTTCTTTAAGTTTGATGGGTTGAGAAAAAAGTAACTGAAGGTCCAACGAACCATCTGTGACAGGATTATAACAATCAGCAAACACGACAATACTAGCTGAAGTACAGCGAATACTGAAGTTCCACTTACATGGAATCAGAGGGTTCCAGAAAATTTTTGAGGGATCAGCAAAACGTCTAATTCTTCTCTCGCGATAGTCAGAATGAGGGACCTTTCTCCGTTTTGCAATCAATTCACTCGAATCCTCTATCATTTTCTTCATAACTCTACGTATGTCAATAACAGCGAAGCACAAAAATATTACGCACTTGTGTGGAACTCTGCAGATGAAATGATTACTATATATCCAAGGGTACAAAAAGTTATCTTACTTGTTCGGAATTATAATATCATCATCTATTTGACATTTCTTCTTCCCTGACACACGAGCACACTCCTTTGCAGCCGGCGTTGGAATGACCGAAAACAGATGGCTTGTTTCCCCTGTATTTCAATGTATAAGATATAACACATTAAAACAGACAACTAAGTAAATTTTCCTAAGCTCTTATTTCTAAAAACTGTGCACCTTCAGAGATTCTCAGCCGAGAAGGTACTTTGGGAGTCGCAGCAATTGGCGTATCTTTAGCACTGAACCCTTGACTCCCCTCTTCTGAAACGGTCATGTCAGAGAGAAAACCTTTCTCAGTACCATCCTGAAGTCCAACTTGATTCAGTTCAGATGGCTCTTTATGAGACCCATGGAACATCTGAAAGTCTGTCATTTCCCCATCACTATGCCCTCGACGTATCTCCACGCCTTCAGGCAAGGCTCTAGTTTCACTTAGAGATCCTGGTTCTGGTTCTTCTAGCGTACTCATCTCTGTGATCACCCTATCCCCCTCGACTCTTGTGACACCAGAAGGTTGTTCTTCAATCCCGCGAATTGCTTCAGGTAGTCTGCATGCAGATATGAGCGACCTATCATGCCGCATATTTTCCCAACTTGTTTCCACTGAGGTTTTCTCTGATTCTGAATTCTCCCTGTGCTCATTGCTGTGACGATTATCTCCTGATGACTGAGGAGGATCCACAAGTCCCTGGATAATGGTACATACGGTTTCTCTGACTGTGTCTACTGCTTGTGCACTTCTGATATCTTCAAACATTTGCAGTTCCACAAGCATGTCATCTGATTCTGAATCCTCCCTATCCCTAGATGCATTTTGACGATCTCTGGATGATTCGTTAGAATCCAGTTGTTCTGCTGCTTCTTCAGTAGTATCTCTGACACTTTCTGCACATATCTCCATATCATGAGCGAAACTCTCACTGCAACAAAAAATTTAAACAAATCTAGTTGAGCTTGTGTCTGTAAAATATATGCAAATGGAGCCTAAACAATATCATACTCACTGTTTCGTTTCGTCATGATCGGCGAAGAATGTGTCCTGAAACGTAAACAGGAGGTCCTCCTCCATGTCGAACTGTAACTCCACAAAATAGTGTCATCATTACATATATTTTTACTAAAATACCAGAATAAAAAGTGATAAGAGGTACGAAGACAAACAACACTGTCAAGTGTAATAGAATCGAACAGTTACATTTCAGTAGTCTACCAGGTGAGAAGCCATACCCTTTCCATCGAATACTGGTCCATGCACTCTGTTTCCCCACCTCCATCTGTTTCATTGCAATGTAGTGGTGTAAGTACATGAATAGTGGCAAGTTGAGAATATTTAAGTAGTAAAATACCTTTAAGCGTAATATCTTCCTGCAGCTTACTATTGCCCCTGAGAAAAAGAAACAAAGGTGAGATTATAGAAAGGATCTCAGTGAAATACATTCTATACAGGATTAACAAGCATACCCGTGAAAATCGTCTAGAACCCCAAGATCAAAAGCATCTAATTCGAATCTCTCAGGCAATGCAATGGAAAAACAGCCAGCAGATGCAGGCAAAGACACCGTGGTCTTTTCTCTGTTCTTCTCCTTAGCCACAAACTCTTTTACACCGATCAACACTTTGTTGCAATCATCGAACAAAAAGTCCACCTTCTTGGAATATATTCTAACAACACCCAGAAGAAGATACGCTAGAACTCTGTATGTCAAGGCGTCCAACTCTTTTTGTAAGATCTGATCTGTGCATCCAAAAAAAAAAAGAAACATCATAAACTGCAATTATGTAAAAAAAGCTTTCAAAATATAAAAGGAACTAGATATCAAGCAAGCTAAACGATGAAACAAAATTCAACAGGTTTACAATAAACCAAGAGATACTGAGTGAATTACACGGTCTTGAGTTCGGCTGCTCAATCCTTAGGTTATACGAGCATAGACACATTGATACTAAGGTTTGGTTGGGAATATCTCATTACTTAAGTCTCTCGTTCAGTGGATTAAGGAAGAATTTTCATTTTACAGATTCTGTTCTTCTCGTTTTTTCACCAAAACAGTGGATTTATTCTTTACCCTAAATAAACATGGTCCATAAATTTTGACTTTTCAGCCGCAAAAACGACTTGTAGTACTGAACAAAATATCTTGAGGTTCACTCAGGCATTTTTTCAAACAACTGACGAGCAAAAACAACCAACATAGAAAATGCCAAAATCAACAGTGATCTAGATTTAATCTGCTAATGGATGCAAAACAAAAAGAGAGGAAAGAAGAAACAAAGTTGATCTTGGAACGAATAGGAGAAGAAATCAAGGAGTCCATCCTGCAACTACATTAAAACAAAACCCTTAATTTCTATTCCAGATAAATTTTCACCAAAGTTGCAATTCACTCATTCAATCAATTTTTTTTTCCAAGTCTAAACCTTTAAAGCCTCCGGAGAAAAATCTCTTCTAAATAAGAAGAAAAAAAGAAAACAGTGTGATAAATGAAGAAAGGAGACAAACCAACGGAGGAAGGAATATGAGTATCATTGACTTGAGCTTTCTTTAGCTTTTTGAAGAAATACGCAGCGACCCAAATCGTTCCTAAAGGTCCTTTTCTCGACACGAGACATTGCGAATAAAACATTGGTCTTTGATTCCTTTTCCCTCCCCAGATTTTTGGTTCTAGAACAAAGTTTAAAGAGCAGAGAGCAAAAGCTTCGTGAATACTGAAGCGAGGGAGAGAAGAAATTGAATAAAGAAAAAAAAGAAACGGTCATGCGGTGTACTGGACAAGCTTCTTAAAAACCGAGAAACTTTTTTAATTTTATTTTTTCTTGTTAAGTCACACAAAATCTGTTTTTCAATTATTTAAGTTAATGCCAATTGCAATTAAAAATTAAAAATTTCTAATATATTAATTAAAAATTATTTTAACAAACTAATTTTACAAATATGTTATGATAATGTATATTAAATCATATTAAAATAAATATTTATAAAATATAATTTATTAAAATATTTACAAAAACTATAATTAAATAATATATTATATGTAAATTTTTAATATTTTGATATAAAATATATTTTGTTATAAAATATAAATATAATATAAAATAAAATATTATAAATTTTAAAAAATTAATCAAACAAAATATAAAACAAAATTTAATTTAATTAAATATTTATCACATATACAATTTTATCTAAAATATATATAATTTAAATATATTTGTATAATTTAATTTTATTATTTATTTTATTTTATAATTAATATTAAAAAATTTTAAAAAATTATTTTAAATATGAAATAAATTATATAATTATTATTTGAATTAGATCTTCCCTTTATATTGGTGGTTCTAAACCTTATTAATTAGGCAGTGACATAAAATCAAACCTTCTTAATTATGCATTTTACCTATGCACAGATATTTTGTTTCCTTTTTTTTTGTGCCTTCTTAAGCATAAAAAACAGAAATATAATAATACTGATATATATTTTTTATTATCCGTGATTAATAGTAAATATTTTTAACGTATTTTATAATATTAAAACTAATATCTTTTTAATTATTTTTGTAGATCCTACGAAAAAGGTAATATTCTGATTTCTTAAGGGTACTTAAATAAAAAGAAGTAAAACGGTAGAGGATAACGACGGTAAAAGATTTTTTCTACCGCTCTGTTACTTTGTAAATTGTGTAACACGCGTCTGATTAAAAGTCCACGTGGCATTTCTTAAAACGTGGCACTGTCTCGAGTAGACTTTGATTTTCGTTTTTTTTTTAATCGGATCGGATTTTTTGAATTTCAATTTTTCGATTTTGAAAAAAATCGATGAAAATTAGTTTGATTCGGTTACTTTTCCAATTTAATCGGTTTAGTTTTTAGCATAAAAAACTGTTTTGAATTAAACCGAATTTAAAATTAATTTTTAGTTTAATTAAATAAAATTTAGTTTTAATTGGTTTATTGGTTTATATTTTAATTTTTTTTTTAATTTTGGATTAATTTGTTTCAATTTTTCTGTTAATATTAGATTAATTTATTTTAATTATTTGGTATAATTTGATTTATTTGGTTTATTCGATTTATTGATTTATATTTTTGGTTTTTTCAAGTTTTTATATCGAAACAAATCGAACCAAACCGTAAACTGATTAAAATTATTATTATATATTATCGGTTTAATGCATATAATAAATCAAAATCGAAAATCGAAAATCCGGTTCGACCGATTTAGTTTATTCGGATCGTGCCGAATGCTCAGGCCTAGTCTGGACTCATATAGTGGGTTATTCTGTAAGGCCCAATAAAGGCCCCTAATAGGTCTGTTCTGATGCCCATCGCTCTTTCTCTCCTCTTCCGAGATTTTCCTTCCGCCTTGCTGATTTCACGTCGTAGTGTAAATCCTAATTCCTTCGTTTTAAGATTTACGAATTGTGTGTGTTCTGCTTTCTCTGTGAAAATCAGAAATGTTTGATTGACTCGTGGAGGCAAAAGCAACATTTTATATGTTAATAGTCCAAAGAAGGTTTAAGGGTCCGAGATGGCGACTAATTAGAAGAAATTAAGAAATTGGCTTCCTCTTGAACTCAGAGAGAGTACAGATAGAGAATCAAGTCCCCTTCAAAGCATCAAAGGGTTAGTAACCTTTTTCTTGAGTGTCCTTTCGTCCTGGGAAAAAAAGTACAGATCAATTGAACTATAAAAACGTCTCCTTTAAGGCATGTGCATATTTGCAACAACAACAAAAAAAAAGCTTACAAAAAGTTGGTGTCAACACTGTTTGTCTTTACACATTTTTTGTTGAATCCAGGAAGATCTGAATCTTGTGTGTGTTGCTTGAATGGCGCTTGTCCAGAGGATTCCTTATTTATCCTCCAACTTTCGAAATTGGCAACAAGGGAGGACCGGTTCGACAAATACTAGCCCTGTTTCTTCTCTTCATTACAAAACCCAAATTACTGCGTCTTCTTCGTTGTCTCCATTCACAGAGAAGCACTCTGTTGAAAGATACCAGAGGGATCAATGGCTGTACAAGGCATCGACTCCATCACCATCGTCGAATCAAGAAGATGAAGTCTTTGTTAGAGAAAACGACATCGCATCGCAGCTTCCTGAGCTCAAAAAGCTTTTGGCGGTGCTGAGAGAAAAGAGAGAGAAAGGCTGCAGAGGCGGTGATTGCGGACCAGGAGATGTGTTTTTAGTGGGAACAGGACCAGGAGATCCTGAGCTTTTGACACTTAAAGCTGTCAGAATTATTCAAAGCGCCGATCTTTTGCTTTACGACAGGCTTGTCTCTAATGATGTCCTCGAGATGGTTGCTCCTGATGCTAGACTTCTTTATGTAGGCAAAACTGCTGGTTATCATAGCAGAACTCAGGTAAACACTATTTATGGCCTTCTTAGATTCTAGATTAACCACGTTTGATTGCTTAACCAGTGTGCTTATGTTTTTAAGCCTAAACTTGATGAAAGTGGAGTCATAATAAGACCTTTTGATGTTGTTATAGGAGGAGATACATGAACTACTTTTAAGTTTTGCTGAAGCTGGTGCTACTGTTGTGAGGCTTAAAGGTGGTGATCCTTTGGTAAGCTTATTTCTGCTTCTGACACTCTTCTGATCCTCTCTTGTTTGGCTCTAAGTTTTTATTTGATGTTTCAGGTTTTTGGACGAGGCGGGGAAGAAATGGATTTCTTGCAACAGCAAGGGATTCGAGTTCAAGTTATTCCAGGTAATGTTATTGTGATCAGACATTCATCATTCTTGTCACTCTATTCCCCAGTTTACCATATCAGATGATGATTCGCTACGCAAATGGTTTTAAATTTATGATATATATGCTTTGAGTTGTGCAATTCTAATCTTAATGTGGCGATCGACCATCTTAACTCTTGTGAGCTTGTTTATCTTATCTGAAGTTCATGATTGTTTGCAGGCATTACTGCGGCATCAGGTATAGCAGCAGAGTTGGGGATTCCATTGACACATCGAGGTGTTGCAACAAGTGTGAGGTTTCTCACCGGTCACTCTAGAAAAGGAGGGACCGACCCTTTGTTTGTTGCAGAGAATGCAGCTGATCCAGATACGACACTTGTTGTTTATATGGGTTTGGGAACCTTACCTTCTCTTGCACAAAAACTGATGGACCACGGTCTCCCTTGTGAAACACCAGCTGTTGCTGTTGAACGTGGAACCACTCCTCTACAGCGGATTGTAAGCAACCGACCATACTCTTCTCTTGGATTTCCAGCTCGGTTGTTACATGAGTTTTAAAGGCTTTGGTATGTGCAGGTTTTTGCTGAGCTTAAAGATTTTGCAACTGAGATTCAATCAGCTGGATTGGTGTCACCAACGCTCATCATCATAGGGAAAGTAGTCGAGCTCTCGCCTTTATGGCCACATTGTATGAAAGAATCTTCCTGCCTTGTAGAGACCCGTTAGATTTTCTATTCTTACTTTCACGGGTAAGTGGCTTTCTTCGACATTACAGTGAACTTTTAGGAAATTTGAAAGTTTGAGAGATGTAATAAACCAAAGGAAAGCTGATATTTTCTTCTGTCCGGGTCTCAAGTGTTTATCGTGAGGAAATTTGAAAAGGAAAAACTCAGAACGAAAATCCTCTGATGATTCTCTTTTTGTCTACTTAGTCAACTTATCAAATGGTTTTTTTGTTCATTTTTTATTTTTTTGTAAGTAATATTTTAAAATAATATTTTTTAAATTTTTTATTTTAAATTTAAAATTATAAAAAATAGAATAATTATTTTAAGAAAATATATATTATTATAAATAAACTATAAATATAATTAAAATACTATATAGTATTTTTTAGAATTTATTTTTTTATTAAAAAATATAATATTAAATTTATAGTATTTTTAAAAATTTAAACAAATAATGATATATTTGAAATAAAATTCAAATAGTGTTACTCTTTTAAATATCTATTTTTTACTAAGTAATATTTTAAAATAATATTTTTAAGTTTATTTTAAAAATTTTATTATATTATAAATAAAATTTTTAAAATATTAATAAATTATTACATAAAAATAATTATTTATTTTAAATAAATTATATATAAATATAATATTTAAATTGTTTTTTAATTTAAAGTTAAATTTATTTTATTAACATAAAATTTTTAATTATTTTATTATTAAATATGTGTTATTTTAAAATTTTAAATAATTAATATTATATTTAAAATAAAATTTTTAAATAATATTATTTTAGAATTTATTTTTTATTTGGTTTTTATCTAAAACTAAAAATAAAGAATATACTAATACAGCCGCCACGTCATTCAGTGGGCCCATCAGTAAAGTCACCCCCGCACGATGTCCTAAAACGACAACGTCTATCTCTCCTCAAGAGTCCGAATGTGTGTCGTGAGGCCCACAACGCCTCTTCCGACTAAGTTAGAATCGGCCGACCAAATATTTTCGACAGGCATCACATAACATCAAACGTCAATTCGCAAATCTAATATTCTAATAATTTTACATTTTCAATCGATGCCTTCGAATGGTCCATCGAAGAAGCTCTTGAAAACGCCAACTATGATAATCCCCGAATCTTCTGGGGAAGTTGATAACTCAATTCCGGTGGTTAATTCAGCGGAGCCAGCAGAAGAGAACGGTGGTGTACCGAAGAAACCTAATGAGAGAAATTCCGGTATTAATTTATGCACCTCTACGTAAAGCTGTGTTCCTTTTTTAGTCTGAGAATTATTTGTTTTTTGTGTTGTAAAATTCATACACAAATTCACCGAATTTAAACGAGAAAATAAATATATTGATCAGATGAGGAATGTGGAGGATTTCATCAACAAATGTAAATTATTATTATGTGTTGATTCATTTATGTGATACATTCAGAATCGTCGAGAAAGGATCATTTTGCTCCGGTGGCGACTCCAACGACTGCAACTCAAGTGAAATCTCGATGGTCGTTTTCATCTTCTACTAAGAGAAGCTTTGGTACTTATTAGAGTTTTTAGAGTAATACTTTAAAATAGTATTTTTTTAAAATTTTTTTTCAAATTTAACATAATAAAATTAAATTCTCAAAAATAGCACAAATATTTATGTAAAAATATTTATTTATTCTAAATAAATTATACATAAATTTAAAGTATTGTATTTGGGTTCATTATTTCCAATTTAGAGTTTAATTTTTTTCTATTTAAATATAGTTTTAATGCATTTTAATGTTAAATTTGTGTTATTGTTGGGAATTTAAACTAATGATGCTATTTTTGGAACAAAAACTTAGAAATGTGCTATTTTAAATATTTGCCAGAGTTTTTATTTATTTTCTTTTTAATTTGATCTATATGATTGATCTATATGATTGTTATAGGAAAATATTATAAGAGTTGTTTCTAGTAAGATAATATCCTGAATTCTAAAAATTAGTCTTTTTATTGATTTAGTATTATGGCTCAAAATTTGTGTTTTGTGCTTCAAGGTGAGAGCTTTAAAGAGTTATTTCTTACAATTGAATTAATAATATTATTATTGTGTTTCTGAAATGTGTAAATTGTTCGAATGTCACAGGAAGTAGTAGAGATGAAACCTTCTTTGATACACATCAATGGCTACAATCCGATTCTGAGGACGAGTTTTACAGCGTTAATGGCGGTATGTTACACTTATACACCACCTTCTGTTTTTTTAGTAATATTCCTTTCGTTTTACAAACAAATGCCGATTTGGTTTTAAAAAGAATTGTTTGAAATGGGTAAGGAAATACTTAATTTGTCTATAGTTAAAAAGAAATAAATTGTAAAGTAAAAGATTGCTAAAAATATAATTTCACTTTATAGAAAATGTTTATTTATTTTGTGTATTTTAATTGATGTGATATTTTTAATAGGATTTGAATCCATCTAAATTTCAATTCATATTAGTAAATCCACAAGTTTTCTTTTGGATTTACTATTTGTATTTTTAACTTCGATTTTTTTTCTTCAAAATCTATTAAATCCACTAAAACATCAAATTCATATATAAATCTTTAGTATTGAATGACATTTTATTTTAATGATAATTTAATAAATTATATAACTAATAACATAATATTTTGATAACTAATAATATGTAACTAGATTTATACTAGAAAACATATTCGTAAATTATATAATATTGTTTATTAGTAAATATATAAATTAGATATTTATATAATTTTTATTTTTATTTAAAACTATTTTTAATATTAATTTTCGTACATATAAATCAAGAAAATAAAAATAATTGTTTTTTTACAAATTTAATCGTATTTTTGGTTAGTTTAATAAATTATATTGATTTTCTAACCAAATTAATAATAATGATATATATTGTAATTATTTTAATAATTTAAATTTATTTATATATTTATCTAAAATTTATTGTGCTGATGACACGCCAATATAATATTTATGTTAATAACACGTTAAATTAAAGTTATTTTTTTAAAAGATTTTTCAAATAATATATTAGAAATTTTTATTGGAATTCCATATCAGTTAAAATCCATAAACTAAAATTCTTATGTAAAATGTCAAAACAAAATTTGATTTGAAACATAAAGTAATAAGTTCTCATAATGCAGATTTCTCTCCATCAATTGGAAACACTCCAAAATGTAGTTTTTCAGAAAAGCCTCCTCGTCTTCATACTCCTTTATTCGAAGAAGGAAAACTTCGAATATCTTTTTCGCCTTCTCCAGCACCGCGGAGGAAGAAACTAGCCGAGCTTTTTAGAGACAGTATAAGAGAAGAACGAGAGAAAATTCTGGAAGAATCATCAGAAAATCAAACTGAAATGAGTAAACAATCGTCTGGTGATAACTCTGATGAGCTAAAGATCACTGCAGATTCAGAAAGAGAGAAGAAGAACTATGAATCTTTGAATCATCATCATCATCGTTGTCTTCCTAGATTCTCATCTTTTAAAGGAAGTTCAATGGAGAAGAAAAAGAAGAATAAGAAGAAAATACATCTGACTTGAAGATTGAAAGATTGGATCTTACTAAAATCTGAAAACTTTCAGCTCTGATGATTTTACAGATTATATTTGCTGATTTGCTATGATGATTGTAACACAAGACATGTTTTAGAGGAAGACAAGAGATTGTAAGATTTATTAACTGTTGGGTCTTTTTAACATTTACTGGTGAAAAATTTGAAGAAACTGACATGTTTTATGAGTTCAAAAGCTTTTTTTGGTTTAGAGTAATGTCATTTGTTAATTCTAATCAAATATTTTTTAATTTTTAAGAAAATTATAGAGTAATCCTTAGGATATTGTTAAATGTTTGTTTTAAATATAGTATATTAAAATTAAATTTTTAAAATTGACATAAATTTTTATATGGAAATATTTATTTAAAATAAATAAATTATAAATAAAACTAAAATAATTATTTAGTAGAAAGAAATTTCAAAATATTTTAATATTAAATTTTATGTTAGTTTTTAAATTTAATAGAATATTTAGTTTCACATGACAAGTGGGGCTTATTTTGTTTGGTAGAAAATGGAATATTCTTTTTCTTCTTTCTTATATGCTATTATTCTTTTTTTTCTGAAAAACAACATATATCAATAATTTAGTTTATGGTATTTTTCTAAAATAATATTTTTTTAAAAAAATTTGTTTCAAAAATAGCATAATTAGTTTCAATTTATACTAATATCACAAATTTAAAAATAAAATCAATTAAAACTTTATTTTAATAGAAAAAAACTAAACTATAAGTTGGAAAAATGAACATAAATATAATGTTTTTATATTTATATATAATTGATTTAAAATAAATAATTATTTTTATATAATTATTTGTGATATTTTTAGAATTTTAGTTTTATGATTTTAGATTTGGAATAAAAATTTAAAAATGTTATATTAGAATATTATGTTTCTCTTTTCCAATTTGTTTTTAAAAGATTATACTAAATATAAACTAAAATACATTTTTTTATTTTCTGTGATTAATTCTTCATTATTTTTAGTAGAATACAATAATCCAATATTTTCATATGAATATTTATCACCGATGAAATCGAACTGCACACATGTACAATGCATTTAGAAGTGATACAACTGCTCTCCATGTTAAGCTAATTTATAACAGAAATAAACATTATAACCCTAATATATACAATAATATTTATTTTGTCACATATCCAATAATACTTATTAAAATATAATATCAGTTTAATATTTGGTATATGAAATTCAATGAGATAAAACAAATAAAAAGACCAAGGAGCGAGCCAAAGGTGGGAGGATACTTGCGTTGAACAAAGTCATTTGTCACCGCAGAGGCGTTTTTCCGATTCCGTGACGCTTGATTTTTCGCCGGAAAACCACAAAACCAAAGTCTGCAACGGCTGTTTCATTAAAATTCAATGCCGGAGGATTCGTCGTCGATAGACTACGCGATGGAGAAGGCATCGGGGCCTCACTTCTCCGGTCTTCGCATCGACGGCCTTCTGTCTTCTTCTCCACCTAAGTCCTCCGTACCTTCACCTTCTCATCGGCCTCACTTCTCGGGTCTTCGCGTCGACGGCCTTCTCTCTTCTTCTCCACCCAATTCTTCCGTCTCTTCACCTTCTCATCTCCGATCGACTGTTTCTTCTTCGGCTCCTGGGGATTCCGATCCCGAAGCTCCCAAACAGCCTTTCGTTATCGGTGATTCTCAAACCCCTTTTCGTTCTAGATAATTGGGTTTCGTCTCTTGAATTTTGGATCTTTCTAATGCTTTATTTTATTGTTTTCCTAGGGTTTTGATGGTAGAATCTCTGTCTATGATAGTATTTTGTGCTGTATATATTTAACAGCAATATTTTGGTTTTAGTTGTATATGATTAGAGGTTTCTGCATGGATACCAGTTTATTTTTTTTGCGTCTGCTTTTTGTTTTGATTGCGTGATTGTATAGGGGTTTCTGGTGGTACGGCTTCTGGTAAGACAACAGTCTGCGACATGATAATTCAGCGACTTCATGATCATCGTGTTGTTCTAGTTAATCAGGTTTGATTTTATTAGTTGAGTCTTTTCCTCAGTTCTCATGTCCCACGTTCTACAGGAGAATCACATAGTTTTTTGAATTGATGTTTATTTGTTGATTAGGATTCTTTCTACCGTGGTTTGACAACTAAAGAATTGCAGCATGTGCAAGAATACAATTTCGATCATCCCGGTAAACTACTGTATTCAGTTCTCCTTGAATTTTCTTGCTGCTTGTATTTTGGTTTAAGTACAATGAGGTTTAGCTCATGGCAGCATTTGGTTAATCTATCACCTTCTGTTTTTGTTTTTCTAATGCAGATGCCTTTGACACTGAACAGCTTTTGCATTGTGCCGAGACTCTCAAGAGTGGGCAACCCTATCAAGTTCCCATCTACGACTTCAAGACTCATCAACGTAGATCGGATACTTTTCGTCAGGTGCATACTCTTCTGTCCAGGACCATTATTGTACTCTTTTGATTTGAATCCTTTTAATAATGGCTCTAGATGTGTTCGTATATTAACTTAATGGGAATATTAGCATATATTTGATCTGATCCCTTTGAATTCCATATTAGAAATTGTGATAAGGTCTCTACGTTAAAAAGAATGAGTTTATTTCTGGCTTGCAGTTGATGAGTATTATTTTGATTTATTAAATTTAATATCAGTTGGGATCCACTATCAGGTCAATGCGTCTGATGTTATAATTTTGGAAGGGATTCTAGTTTTCCATGACTCAAGAGTTCGGAATCTGATGAATATGAAGATCTTTGTTGACACAGGTAACTGCCATCTTTACCTTCAGTATTATCAACTGCAATGTCGTTTTCATTTCTCAGAAGCATGTGGATGTCTTGTCCGACTCATCGTTTTTCACTCTTTGGTTAACCTTATTAGTTCTCTGTAACTTGCAAATAATATTGTGATAAAATTTGTCCATTTCCTGCTCTGTAGCCAATGCCTCATAAGTTTCACACATGTTACATTTATATCATCGGTTAACCATGGAAGATAGAGGAATGTTTTGAAGCTATATAATTAGCCAAACTGAAATCCATAATCCTCATCTTAAGCTATCAATTGGTTTCAGATGCTGATGTGAGGCTTGCTCGCAGAATCAGGCGTGACACAGTTGAGAGGGGCAGGGATATCGATTCTGTGCTTGAACAGGTTTGTCCTCCTTTCAGTTTGTGATGTAATATAGGTGAGCGTTGGTTCATCTATTGTAGTTATGTGGCCATAAATACGAGATGTGGAACTAACAACACATGCAATTATGTTCTCCTCGAACATCTCTGCTCTGGTTTCTTCTCTCTGCTATTGTATTTCTGCTCCTCTGTAAACAATTTTTAATCTCCTGATCTCCCCCGTGCCCAACTTTTGTTGTCTGTGTATCTTATTTTCATTTACAGTATGCAAAGTTTGTGAAGCCGGCATTTGATGACTTTGTGCTTCCGTCAAAGAAATATGCTGATGTGATCATTCCTCGTGGAGGTGATAATCATGTTGCAGTTGATTTGATTACTCAACATATCCACACAAAACTTGGGCAGCATGATCTCTGCAAAATCTACCCAAATGTTTACGTAATTCAATCAACATTTCAGGTATGTTCTCTTTTTTCCCTCTTTGATGCTTTATATGCTAATTGCTTGTATCCATGGTCTCTCTATTTGGATTATGATTACAGATACGAGGTATGCATACACTTATAAGGGACAAGGACATATCAAAGCATGACTTTGTGTTTTATTCAGATCGACTCATTCGTCTGGTATTTCTCTGCCTCATGTCTTCTCTTTCAACTTACATAGATTTCAGACTTTCTTATTGAACTACTATCGGTTTTATTTCAGGTCGTGGAGCATGGTCTTGGTCATTTGCCGTTCACTGAGAAACAAGTAGTTACTCCAACAGGTATGAGATGATAATGCATGGCTGTAACAATACTTTCATAGACAAAGCCATGGTGTGTAAGATATGTAACAAACTAGGTCATCAGATGTTTGTCTCTGTCACATGGATCTAGAAAAAATGAATATGCCTTGTGGATATCGAAATGAAAACCTCCTGCCCTCCCTATGAGACAATCAGTGTTATAGATTAACTAGACTTGGCTTATTCAAGTGGTTCAAAATTTCTCATCTTTTACATGCCAGGATCTGTGTATATCGGTGTTGATTTCTGCAAGAAACTTTGTGGAGTCTCAATTATTCGAAGGTGAGTCTTGAATAGTACCCTATTTGGTTGAGCTTTATATGATAAATCTTCCAACTGTTTTACATCTTGGAAGCAAAAATGATTATCTTGCATAAACGTTTTCTGTTTTGCATGTTTTTAGTGGTGAAAGCATGGAAAACGCATTACGGGCTTGCTGCAAAGGAATTAAGATAGGGAAGATCCTCATCCACCGTGACGGCGACGATGGAAAACAAGTCTGCTAATAAATATTTTTGCTCTTTTTTAAGTATAATCTCTTTTTAGAAAACAAGAATATCTTTAAAGTTTCTCTTCTCATGTGAAATATAGCTTATATATGAGAAGCTTCCTCACGACATCTCTGAACGCCATGTCTTGCTTCTAGACCCTGTCTTAGCCACAGGTACTCGTCTCTTACGTTGCATATTCTTTCTTTCTTTTGTCTTTGATCGTTTTTCTTTCTCTTAAACCTATCTTCATGATCTTTGCTTTTTCTTGAAGGTAACTCTGCGATTCAAGCCATTCATCTACTCAAACAGAAAGGAGTTCCTGAATCTCACATTATATTTCTCACCCTTATCTCAGTGAGTCTAGAAGCTATAGCTCTCTCTCTCTCTCTCTCTCTCTCTCTCTCTCTCTCTCTCTCTGTGTGTTTTAATGATTGCTTCTCTGTTTCTCTCTGCTAATCGTAACCTTGCTTTCTTACAGGCACCGGAAGGAATCCATGTTGTCTGCAAATGTTTCCCGGCATTGAAGATAGTGACGTCTGAGATAGACCAGTGTCTGAACCAAGAGTTCCGTGTTATACCAGGTTTAGGCGAGTTTGGTGATCGTTACTTTGGCACTGACGAGTAAAACCAGTAGTCACCACTCAACATTGTGACCGGATCGAGCAAAAACGGACGCTTGGTCCCCTAAAAGCTTAAGTTTATGACTATACAGTCGTGGGCTGTATGGCTTTGTTTTAAAGAACCTGCACAAGCTTCGTGTGCCTTTGATACGTTTTTTTTTCTCTCATGATTTATGAAGTTTCCTTTCATAATGAAATATTCATGAAATAACATTATTGTTTCTGATTCTTAAAAATTCTGCTAATTTTCTGACGAGAAATATAGATTGCGACAGTAAATAGGGATTGCTAATTTTCCAAACGGCAAAAGAAGAAAAATAAATACAACCCATCAAAAAGGGGTTACATTATTACTAATATAATTAATATCCTAAAATATTTTGTTAAAAATTTTTTTGTTTCAAATATAATATTTTTAAATTAAAATTCTAAAAATAACATAATTAATTATATAAAATTTTTTTTATTATAAATAAATTATATACAAAGTTAAAACATTATATTTGAATTTTTTCTGATTTATGATTTAGTTTTTTTATTAAATTGAGATTGTAATGTATTTTAATTTTAAATTTGTGATATTATTGGAAATTTAAACTAATGATATTATTTTTAGAATAAAATTTTTAAAATATGCTATTTTAGATAATTGTCCTATTTATAACATTATAGTTTACACAATATATAATTTTCCTGGAGGAAAATTTTAGAAATTTTACACACTAGAGAATTAAACACAAGAAAAAAATACATAATAGGATGAATTTATATTTAATGAATTTTAATATATCTATTGGAGATAATAATTTTTTAATGAGAATATATGAATTTATGCATATATTTGTATACTCATTTTTGGTTTAAATATTTTTTAATAATATTAAATAAAAATCTAATATTACTTTTGTAACATAAATAATAACAAAAATTAAACATATTGTAAATAGCTAATTTTTTAAGATTAAAATACATCTATTTTAAGAAAAAAAGAAATTTTAAATTAAAAAAACCCAAATATAATATTATAAATTTAGGTATAATTTATTTGGAGTAAATAAGTATTTTCACATATTTATTTATGTTATTTTGGAAATTTTAATTTTAGGGTGATAAATTTAGAATAAAAAAATTAATTTTTTTATTTTAAGGTATTATTCAACAAAAAAATATTATTTTAAGAAGTGCTATCATATAATGGGTATAGAAACTGAAGTATATGGAAATCATTTATTTAGTATACATTTAAAAGTTTGAAAATCTTGATTTTAAGACCGTGTAGACATATTTTTATAAAATATTGTGTTGCAACTTGCCATTTTCCATTTTAATCTTTATCACACTTTCATCTTAATTATATGCATTGTTTTCTTCTTCATTTGTTTGACCCATTTATATTTGAATTTTAAATAATTTTGTTGAAAAAACATATATAATTTTATTTATTGAAAACCAGATGTTATTAATGTCATATTTGACATTAGATTCAGTGTCATGTATCTTGAGATGACATACAAATCTAGTTCTAAAGGAATAATGTAGACATAAAAAATAATACTTTAAAATAATATATTTTAAAGTTTTTATTACGTATTTATTATTATAAAATTAAAATTCCAAAAATATCATAAATAATTTATAAAAATATTTATTTACTATAAATAAATTATAAATAAACTTAAAATATTATATTTAAGTTCATTTTTTCTAATTTAAGATTTAATTTTTATATTAAAATAAAGTTTTGATGTAATTTAATTTTCAATTTGTGTTATTATTATAAATTTAAAGTAACGATGTTATTTTTAGAACAAAAACTTAAAAAATGTTATTTTTTAGAACAAAAATCTAAAAATTGTTATTTTTAGAACAAAAATCTAAAAATTGTTATTTTTAGAACAAAAATCTAAAAATTGTTATTTTTAGAACAAAAATCTAAAAAATGTTATTTTAGAAAAAGATGAAAGCACTTTTTGTAGTTAATAAATTTTAAATGGAGAAAAATTTGAAAAGGAATTACGGGTTTGTGGCCCATACAATTGGGCCTAATCTGAGCCCATCACAAAAACGCGTTTACGCTCAGCTATAAATACACCTTTCCCCCGCAAGTCCAGTGTTAGTTCATTCGAATCGTTTCTTTTTTCTTCCTCCGCGTCAAAAATTTCCTTTTTTCTCTCTAGAGTTGAATAGCTTTCTCGACTCAAAGATCTCTCAGGTTTGCTTCTACGCTTCTCCGATATTATGAAGACGTCTTCGTGCTTTCACTTAGGGTTTCTGCTTCTTCTCGATCTTCGTCGTTCTGTTCGCACGGTTTACCCTGGAAGCTAGGGTTTCACCGATCAGGATGATGGAATCGAATTGATCTGATTTGTACCTATCTTCTTGGGTTTATTGTTGTTACACTTAGGGTTTTGTTAGCTCGTGGTTATGATATCATCGAATCATCATTATGTAATTACTTGTGACGAATTTTCCTACTGCTGTTGGGAACTCGGGTGATCATCGATCATTTATGGCTTGTTTGAAATTAAAGGAATCGCTTGTTTTTAGTAAAATTAGGCTAGGGTTCTTAATTGGGATTTAGATTTATTTGGTTTTGCTTTGGACGTGGTGCTCTACTGTACTTGGATTGTTAACGTCAACTTGGGGGTATCAGAGGATTGGAGCACTTGATCCGCTACTTACTCCTTAGAAACGCGTTACTCTTCTGAAAGTCTCTGTGGATCATCATGGACGATGCAACAATGCTCAAATCTGTACTTCAGTTTGCTAAAGTTAGTATTTTCTCAATGTTTATAGTATGAATCATAAGGCGCCAAGGAGATGTTCACAAGGAAGGAATTTCAGTATTGAAAGACAACCAGATTTTGCAGCTGATATAGTTCCGAGGAGACCCTATGTTCCTTATGAAAATAGAGTGAAGAAAGGTCCATATAGGGGGTCAAGGAATTTGGTTTGGACGTCAAAAGACTTCCCAGCCTCAGAAGGCAACATGCCAAGGAAGAAAGATAACACCTATGGGTCAATGAAATTACCAGTTTTAGGCTCAAGAAATTGTGTGGTAAACCAACCAAGGAATGGTGCTGCGTATGGGCCAAGAAGCTCATCTGTTTCACACACCAGAAGTTGGGGGTCTAGTGATAACGGTAGTCTCAAGTCTAGGGATTGTGTGTGCAAATACTGGAAAGCTGGAAACTGCAAGAAGGGTGATCAATGCCAGTTCTTACACTCTTGGTCTTGCTTCCCTGGATTGGTGATGATAGCTGCTCTAGAAGGACACAAGAAGGTGCTTTTCTGTTCTTTTTTTAATGGTATTCATTGCTACTGTTTTATTCTTTACCATTGACTAACTGGGAATCATATTGTATTGACATAATTCTATTGTCCATAGGATCTAAAGGGGATTGCGCTTCCTCTGGGTTCAGATAAACTTTTTTCAGCCAGTAGCGATGGTACATTGCGAATCTGGGACTGCCATACTGGTCAGTGTGTTCATACAATCAACCTCCAGGCAGAAGCAGGGTCTTTAATCAGTGAAGGCTCATGGGTTTTCCTTGGCTTGCCAAATGCTGTCAAGGTTAGTTTAATATGTCCCTTAACTCAAAAGCATTTTCTGTTATCTTAATGACATTCGTCTTAACTCAGTTGGAGTTGTTGTGCTGGTTTTTGGTCTCAGAATTTTTGTTTATGCATTCCTGCAGGCTTTTAATGTTCAAACCAGTAAAGATTTGCATCTAAACGGGGTAGTTGGTCAGGTGCATGCTATGACTGTTGCAAATGGAATGCTTTTTGCTGGGACAAGTGTAAGCATTTTAACTTGTTCTCTTTCTTTCCATAGCTCTCTCTTCATGTACTACAAGTTCTCTGCTTTCTTGTTGGATTTAACTTCAATTTCTTTTGGTGTTGTTGCAATTGCAGTCTGGTAGTATATCAGTCTGGAAAGTTACTGACACCGAGTCTGATCCTATCAACTACCTTACATCTCTCGTGGGACATCATTGTGGTGAAGTCACATGCTTTATTGTTGGAGGGCAGCAACTATACTCTGGTTCTGTGGATACGACAATAAAGGTAAGAAGAGAAGCGACTATTACCAATTGACTCAATCATAAAAGCTGACAATCTTATAGATTACATTCTGATAAATATTGCTCGGTATAAATTCCAGGTTTGGGATCTCAACACACTGAAATGTACAATGACCCTGACGCAACATACGAACACTGTCACGTCGCTGTTATGTTGGGACCAGTATCTGCTATCTTCCTCCTTGGATGGAACCATAAAAGTTTGGGCTTGTTCTGGAAATGGAAGCCTGAAAGTTACGCATACGTTCAGGCAAGAACAGGTAAAATATTTGTTCACGCTCCCTATTCCTCGTAACAACAACATCACCTGGTATTTAAAAGAATAGTATTTCTGATTTTTCTCTGGTTTGAAACAGTGTGTGCATGCACTTTGTGGGATCCACGACGCAGAGGGCAAACCGATCATATTCTGTTCTTACGAAAACGGAACAGTCAGCATCTTCGATCTACCATCGTAAGTGAAGCTTTTTAGTCTTAGTTGTTTCTCAAAGTATATATTCTTCTCTAATCTTAAAATCAAAATTTTCATTATTTCAGATTTGAAGAAAGGGGAAAGATGTTCTCTACGCACACTATCGGCACACTCACATTTGGTCCACAAGGATTGCTATTCAGTGGAGACAAGAGTGGGAAGTTGCGTGTTTGGAGCTTATCTGGCACCAAAGTTTAGACATTTTTTTAGAAAAGAAAAAAAAAAGAAATTTGATTTAATATGTACACAGTAAATCCTGTAAAGGAACAATTTTAGACGAAATTCAATTCCAATATTAAGCCTTGTTTTGTATTCAAATTGCTTTTATTCTTTCTTTTTGGGAAACTTATTAATGTTGTAAAAAACACAAATCTAGGGAATAATACATAGACATAAGTCATATAACTTTGGTCTTAAAGAAAGAATGCAAACAAAACTGTGACCATAATAAATATCAATAAGAATGGTAGAAAGAAACACAAATCCAAAGGTGATGCAATCACTCACACAAGAGCAAAAGGTGAAAAGCTTAGTTCATCCAAGTTTTCCACTTTTGTGTTTATCCAAATGAGGGAACGCTTGTAGAATGTTATAAGCTCTTAGATCTTGCCTTGTTAAGATCCCTATCACAGGAGACATCTGCAGAAAACAAACAGAGACATTTGATCAAAACAAGTTTAGTACTGTTGTCGAAAGATATGATACATTTAAGATAGTGAAAGAGGAGGCAAACTTACTCCTGAAGCTTGAATCTTGGGAACAATCAGCAAATGTCTGAGACCTACTGACCGGAAAAGCACCAAAGCCTTAGCCACTGACATACTCTGCATCACTGTGTAAGGTGTAGTGTTGGTTAGAGGATGAAGATCAACATACATTTGCATCTCTGAGCTAGTGATTGCGACGTCGTCGAAATTGTCTTCTCTTTCAGCTAGTTCAACAGGTGTAAACTTTTCTCTGACCTCCCAATCTTCTGTTCTTCTTTTCTCATTCAAGAACCATCTCTTTTTCAGAACTTTGACTAGGTGTGCTCTTAAGATCAGCCCATGAAGCTCTGTAGCTGCACCATCTAATACCGGGAATGCGTTATGGGTTGTGTTCTTTAGTACATCCACTATATTGGAGACTTTTTCTACTCCTTCAAGGGTTATAACCGGAGGCTTAGCATCACCAAGCTCACCTACAGTGAGATTCCTCATCCATGGCTCTGGATTTGCTTCCAAGAAAGGTAAGCCCTTTAGATGGAGAATGATCTCATAGATGCTTAGATTGAAACTGTCTCCAACAGTTTTAGCAATCAAAAGCACAAACATTGTAATGGGTAACAAGAGAAGGTTGTTGGTGAGTTCTAGGAATATAACACAGAGTGAAACAGTCATTCTCATTGAACCAGCCATGAGTGAAGCTGCACCAAGAACCGCGTAAAGCCCTTGATCAATTTTTGTGTAAGATCCCATTACTGTGCCTAGCATCCTACCGTAAGCAGAACCCATGAGGATAATCGGTAGGAAGAGACCCGAGGGTGTCGCTATACCGAATGTGATAAGTCCCAAAATGCAGTAGAGTCCAAAGAATATCCAGAGAGAAACCATACCAAACTCATTACGAGTGTTTGAAGAGAAAATGTTTCTGACTGCATCATCATTGGTTGTGAGCAACAGAGTCGCTAGATCGTTGTAATAACCGTCTGGACAGTTGAATTGCTTGAAGTTTCCTGATCTTCCGTTTGTTGGACAAATCTCATCTATCAAAGGATCACACTGCTTGCATTCCGCTAAGAAAGGAAGACCGTACAAGCAAACCGAAGTGAATAGAGATACCGAAAGACTTAGAAGCACCTTGTGAATCTTACCCTTCCTGCAAACAACCATTGAGTAAGTACAAAGAAGAAGTTAATCTCTTTCTGTGTTCAATTCTTGAAAACACTTACTGGTTGATTAGATTGTAAAGCCTGAGAACTTTATGAAGAAGATGATTGTACAAACTTCCAAGAATTCCACCAAAGACTCCAATCAATGTGACCGGTATTATATCTGCTGCGTGATACCTAACCTCTACATGACTCACATCAAACATAATGAGTCCTCCTCTACCAAACAGCCCGCATTTACCGGAATTGCAAATCTCTATGAAAGCTCTCAATACAACCACCACCACGGCCGTACTAAAGAAGGTCCTCCACAAGAGAGCACTTCTCCACCATGTAGCCACTTCCTCTAAAGCGAAAAGCACTCCTCCCACTGGTGACCTGAAAGCTGCACACACTCCAGATGCAGATCCACATGTTATTAGATCTCTTCTATCTCTATCGTTGTTGAAGTAACGAAGCCATCTCCATTTGATTCTGTGGTTATCTGGTCCACCTTGACCAAGCAAAGAAGCGATGCAACTTCCTATATGAACCAAAGGCCCTTCTTTACCAAGATCAAGTCCTGCTGCAACCGCTCCAATACTTCCAATAATCTATTAAACAAACCCACAACAAAAGTTCTCACCTTTTCTGGATAATTTATGAAATACATTAACTTCATTTGGTGAAAGATTCTTTCTTTCATTTGTTCAAATTCACTCAAAACAAACCTTAACGAACATAGTGCTGGCACCAAACATATTGGGAGTGTCGACGCCGTTAAGATAAGCTTTAATCTCAGGAATCCCGGGACCAGCCGCCGCGGGAGCAAAGACAACAACAAGTACAGTCGCCACCAAAGTCAGAAGCAAATTTGCACCGGTAAAGATCACAAGACCAGTCACAAACCTATTTCAACATATATATACACTTATCACACAAGTTAACATAATTTCTTGATCTTTGAATGATTTTTTCAAGATTTGGATTTATAAATCAATACCTATCTTGACCGATATAGTAGCCGACGGCGAGAAGTTTGTAACCGGCAATGTTTTCGACGGCTAGGTTGATGAGAGTGGCGATGAGACCAGTTAAGAGACCAACAAGACAAGCTAATGTCCATTTTGCAAAGATGTATTGAAACACTTGTGCCTTTGATCTACTTCTCCAATCATGCTTAAACAGATCATTCTCGTTTATTCTGCAAAATTCCCAATTCAAAATTATTACAACAGTGCATATGTCTCCATCACTGAATACTTTCCTTATAAAAATGAAGATTATCTGAAAACAAAGTAAAAAGATTAAAACTTTATCGAAAACAGATTGAGACCAAGACTTATCATATACTAAAACAAAAAGGTAACCCAATCACTTGATCTTGATTGCTTGTGGCAAATTGAAGATGTGAGAGTCTTGCAACAGCTCATATATGTCTCCATCATTCAAAAAATATATAATTTTTGTTCTGATAATTGGCATAAAGATTTAAACTTCATAAGCACAGATTATCTGAAAACAGAGTAAAGATTCGAGCTTTATGGAAAGAGATTAAAATTCAAGAATCCATCGAATTTTCTTTTCCCAAAGTGAAATCTCATCTGAAAGCAGTGTAAATATGGAAGCTTTATAGAAAGAGATTGAGACCCAGAATGATCATAATCTGTTAAGATAAAGAAGACATACTCATAATCTAAGCTTTCGATGTGTGAAACCTTTGTACCGACCAAAGCAAGAGGAGTTGAAGAAAGAGTTCTATGTCGTTTAAGGAGAGGTTGGTTCAAAGTGTTATTCTCTGGATCTGCTTCTTCTCCTCCATTGTAATTACTATTACTAATCTGCAAGTTTCCATCTTCATCCATCGATAATCCTATCTCTATCTCTCTCCAAGAAACAAGAAAAACAAAAAGTAGGATTTGGTTGGATCTTCAAGAGCTTTCTCTCTATTACAAAACCCACTTTTGGTTTGGATTTCTCTGCATATTTTTGGTCGTTTCTTCTAGAGGAACCACTTTTTGTAAAGCTTTATAGATCTCTCTACTATATAAACACATAACATAAGATTTAATTCAAAATTTTATTTGTTGTGAGAAGTCACAGTAGGGTGGATGGGTGCCATATGCGGTTCTCACTAAAGATAAGACAATCATTGGCTATAAAATATTACCTAGTTTAATAATATAACCAACTACGAAAGGCAAATTATGGCATATGTTGGCATTTAGAAAGAAAAAATAAACATTTTTCTGTAGGATGATTTAAAATTACAGGTATTTTATGAGTTTTCAAGAACACTAAATTTTGTTTTATGATAATAGTTAACTAGATTTTGATCCACGTCCTGCGTGGGAAAAAATATTTACAAATAATAATTATTTATTTATTTTATTAATTTAAATTAGATATATATATATATATATATAATTTATCTCATGTTTAAAATAATTTTTAAAATTTTTTAATATTGATTACGAAAATAAAATAGATAATAAAATCGGATTATACAAATATATTTAAATTGTATCTATTTTGGATAAAAAATATACATATGATAAATATTCAATTAAACTAAACTTTTGTTTTATATTTTGTTTGACTAATTTTTCAAAATTTATATTTTCTTTACATTTTATGATAAAATACATTGTATGTCGAAATATTAGGGATTTACATATAATATACTGTATAATGACAATTTTCATAAATACTCTAGTAAATTATGTCTTAAATAATATTTTTCTTAAATTCGCTAATAGTCTGACACATCAGCTTGGCACACTTGTAAATCACACGTCAACGTAAGGTTACTTTGTTAAAATGATTTTCAATTAATATATATATAGAATATATAGATTTACTAGAACCACCAAATTCATATTTTATTTAAAATTTATTGTGTAAAAATATTTAATATGATTTTACATATAACATAATATTGGTTAAAAACCTTTACATTATTATTTGGAAAGTACATTTCAAAAAATAACATTAAATTTGTATAAGATTATTTCAAATGGTATTATAAATAACTAATTCAAATGAACAAATGTCAGATATATAGAAAAATTAAAATAGAGTATTATGAAATTTAATACTTAAATTTTAGATTTTTGTTAATCTACTTAAATAAATTTTATTTGAAAATAAATAAATTAACAATTTTATTACATCTAGCAATTAACAAATTAGAAACATTTAATTGCATTCTTATTTATACTATAAATATCCCATAAATAAACATGAGTCATTTATAAACACATCTGATTTAATATTTATTAAAAATATAAAAACTAAAAAATATTTAATTAAATTCAAAAAAATATAAATATAACAAAATATTTATATTTTGATTTGAAATCGGTTTTTCAATTTGAAATCGGTTTTTGATTCTAACGTTAGTTGAAGATAGGAAGAAAATTAAAATTTTGTAGCTATATGTTATTATATTAGATTTGGAACAAAAATTTAAAAGATGATATTTTAAGATAATATTAAATACTATACAATTTATGTCATTCTTTGTTTTTTCTGTTTTTTTTACAATTAAATTGAAAAAAAATGTAATTTATTTTATTACTTAGAATACATTAAAAAAACAAATGTGAAAACCTTTTGTGATTTTGACGTAAATTAAATGAATTCTTTTTTTTGTGTGTGTGTTCTTATCCACTAAGGCAAATAATACATTTATATGTATGTGGAATTGTCTATTATAATTATACTCTTTTTTTCTATTTAATTCAAATACAAAGGAAAACAGATTACAATACGATATTAATCATTTTTATGGGCAAACATAAAAGTGTTACGTGGATAGTTCCAAAATCGTCGGATGCGTAGTGACTGCTGACTGTTGACAACTCTTTATAGCTGAAAGTGGTTAGGTTAGGTTTCATTAATGGGATTCTCGTTTACATTTTCTTACATTTCAACTTTTTTGTTCTGTCTTTATTAATATAGTCTTTATTTTTGTTCGTTTGGTCGCCGCATATGTTTGTGATTCCGGCTGTGATTAATACTATAGTTGCAACATATATAAGTTCGTTTGTGTGGCGTTGGCGGTTGAAATTATGGTTGATCACAAGTTTTTATTTGCACCGTTGTTTTAATGAGCGGTCGAAAAAATTACGACGTATGATGTAACGTTTAACTGTTGCATCTGAAATGAACAACAATCAGTCGCAGCCGCAACATCATGTGGCTGACAAACGAACATAACCATATTTAATTAATATATTTATTGACGAATTTACTCTTTTTTTAGTTTACAAATTTACTCTATTATTATATAATGATATTCAAATATTTTTCATATAAATTATAAAATATCATACACTCTTTTGTTTACAATTTTTTATTTCTCTTAATTTCTTTCATTTTTTATTAAAAGAAAATATACCACGTCTTTATATATATAATATTATAAGACAACTCTTTAAAATAACATTTTTAAAGTTGTTTCTAAAATTAGCATCATTAATTTAAATTTCTAATAGTAACAAAAATTTAAAATTAAAATACATTAAAATATTTTGTTAATAGAAAAAAATTAAAATTTAAATTGAAAAATAGAACCTAAATATAATATTTTAATGTATAATTTATTTACAGTAAATAAATATTTTCACATATTTATTTGTCATATTTTTAGAATTTTGATTTTAGAATGTTAGATTTGAAATAAAAAAATTTAAAATTATAATTTTAAAATTTTACTCTATATTATATATTTAGAATATTTTATATTACGTCTCATCAATAATTGAATTAGGTTGGAAAGTAACTCTTACTTGAAACCATTGTCATGTTTGTGTATAATAGAAATTGATTCATCTTATGTACAAATATATTAAATTACTTGAAAAATCAATGAATTCATTATTCAACGGTTTAATTTATTTTAAAACTTAATTGGAGGATAAAAGCACATATCCTAATTATCCAAAAAATTGAAAGCAGTAAATTTTTTAGATTAATACCCTAAAATAGCACTATTTTAAATTTATCTTCCAAATTTAGCACATTAAAAATAAAATTTCAAAAATAACACAAATTATTATGTGAAAATAATTATTTATTTTAAATAAACTATATATAAAACTAAAACATAATATTTTAATTTACTTTTTCTAATTTAAAATTTAATTTTTTTATTCTAAAATTTTTTTTAATTATTTTAATATTAAATTTGTGTTACTTTTATAAATTTTAATGATTAGTATTATATTTGAATTCACAACTTAATATATTGTTATTTTAATCAATTACTCTAAATTTTAATATTTTTTATAATTCGTATATTAATTCTCCAATCAGCAAATTTGGTTGCGTACTGTCCAAGTGACCATATCTCTCCTGTTAGACCGGTGGATTGTGTTTAGCGACAACTCAGCCATTACATCTGACAGATCAGTAAAAACCTTGTTAACCAATAATTTATAAACACGTGTTATCATACACACACATCGTCGATATTTCAAGATCCAACGTTCAGAATAAATCTGACCCTTGAGGTGCAGATGAGTCACTTTTTGTATTAAATTGTCTTCTACGAATTGCTAATCATTTTATTTCTCACGTGATTTACATATTATGGGCCCCAAAACTTTAATTTGTAAATAAATTTTTGACCAAATAAATGGACATATAATTTAACTTTAAGATTATACAATGCATCGTTATCAATTAATATTATAACTTTGTTGTCCTACAATAGTTCCATTTGACAAGTGTTATAAGCAAAAGAGGTTTCATATCGTATTGCAAATCAACATGGATAATGGATGATACTTGGAAATCAAATATTTTATGATGATTTAATATATTATTTAAAAAATATTTTTAAAAAATAATTTTATTCAAACATGTTATTAACATAAATATTATGTTTACCTCTCATCATACAATGAGTTTTAAATAAATATATAAATAAAAATAAGTTATTAAAATAATTACAATATATGTCATTGTTATTAATTTGGTTAGAAAATTAATATATTTTATTAAACTAATAAAAAAATACTATTAAATTTATAAAAATAATTATTTTTTTATTTAATTTATATATACAAAAAATATTATTTAAAATTATATGAATATTTAATTTATATTTAGTACTAAAATATAATTTATGAATATATTTTTCAAGAACATGGATATAAATCTAGTGAAATATATTGCAAGATCGCTAACTTAAATATGAAAAAAATACAAGATATACAATTAAAAATATGAATGACGAAAGAAAAACATATAAATATAATACCTAACAAGAAAAATTGAATAAATATATTTATATTTATATTTACATGTTCTAGTCTTTGATCGGAAGAGATTATAGGATTAGAAAATTTGTCTGTCTCCGCAACTTACCTAACTTGCCATTTAAAAGAAGAGTTTGACTATTAACACACAAAAAAACAATAAGACATATAAAATGGTTTCTGATGGTTTTGTTTTCAACAAACTACAAACATGTCAATTATGGGCATACTCTAACCAAAAATCTGTTACCTATTTGTATTATTATTGGAAACTAGGATAATATCTATACGATATACAAGAATATTGAATTTTTAAAATATATACAAATTTCAAAAATAGTGGTCTAATTTTTATTTTTAATATACGATATTAAAAAATAATAAATAGAGAATACAATTTATATTTTTACAATTTAAAATTTTGAAATATCATATGAGTGAAACAAATCATATGAAGTTTTTGTTATATATTTTAACATACATGATATAAATTCAATCTAATCGTCCTTATCGTTCTGCGCTTTTGGTTATATGACCATTTTTCTTAATTATTTTTTAAACAATATTGCAAAAATTAAGATTAGAGATAATTGTTCAATATATAAAAACATGAAAACATTGATCATTTTAATGATTAATGATGAGGAAAATGTACTTCTTTGAAATTTGTGTTAGTTAATGAATATTCAATATACACGTACCAGTTGTATCCATCTGAAGAGAAAATACATGATTGATATTTACCTTCAGAAAAGAGAATTGATTTCTCGAATTCAGAAAAATTTTATGAGTTAGAAGAAATTTGTACGTTTAGATGTGACACTAGAAAAAAACATATTATTTTTATTTTTATGAGAGGTGCAAATGTAAAATGAATGTGAATGTCCAATCTGTTTATGTTATGTAATGAATGAATTCAAAATTTCATAATTTTTGAATAGTAGATTGCATAATAAAATAAATAATTTATATTTTGAATTAAATTAATTAAAATTGGTGAGAGTGAATGTAGTGATGATAGCTAAACAATTTTCACTTTTAATGTTTATCTTAGATTTAATTTAACAATGTTATTTTTGAATAAAATTTGAAAAAATACTGTATTATTTTAAAATAATTTCACAAGAGTGGGGCCGTAATAGATGAATAAATATACACGTGGCGTCTGTGAAGACCATGTGATCTATTTGTAGAGTTATGTGACTACGGTTTTGCTTTGTTGGGACCCACAAGTGATCAGATCTAATCCAACTGGCGGTTCATGTATGGGACACGTGTATGTCGTCATGCTTCATGTGATTTTTTTGTTTTTGCTTTTGTTTACTTTTTATTTTCTTTCTCTCGTGATTCTCATGATTAGGTAACATAAACCAATTCTAACAAACAGAAATTATATCTTGTGCAAAAAATATAAGTTAAGGAAAAAAAAAGACACAATGTTCTGTTTTTCTTTTTGATCGGAATCGAACAATAACAAAATTTAAATAGAATATTAACTTTTGAATTCAAATGTTAGAATATCTTGGGAATACATTATACCGATGTTCTGAATAATTTACAAGTTTTAAATTTTTTCACTGAATTAAATTTTGAATTTTTGCTATCTTCTTCTACTATATATATTTTTAACATCTAAAACACATTAAAAAAAACTTAAAAAAATATATTTTAGATGTTAAAAATATATTAGTTATGTTCGTTTTTCAGTCGTGTGAAGATTTAGCTACAATTATCATATATTGTTGTTTGTCTATTTGTCGTAGTTAACTACGGCCAGATGCAGTGGTTAGACGTTGTATTATTCATTGTAATTTTTTTGACCGCTGATTAAAACAGCGATGTGAGTAAAAATTTACGATCAACTATAAATACAACCATCAATAATAGATAAACGAATAACATATGTTATTACTGCACCTGCAGTGTTGACCGCAACCACATGCGACGAGCAAAATAACAACTATTTTCACTGAAAATCAACGATTTAATAACATGTATTTTAGTTGAGTGAACCTGTTGATCTACAACTACTCCAAAAAAAAAGACAATCCATTTTGTTTCCATTTTCAAATTGAAAATTAGTAAAATAGAAGGTGAGATGGTTTAGTTGATGAGATAACTATAAAAATGTTAATAATTGGGAAGGCGCAATAATACTTTCCTTAATTTATGATAAAGTGTTATGATAATTAAAAATGTTGACCATTAGATATGAAACCATTTCGATCATTTCATAATAAAATTTGAATATTTTGGGCACATTTCCTTTTGAGTATAACGTTAGACAAAGAGATTGTGGAGAAGATTATTATTATTATTATTTTTGTTTTAATATGAGAAGAAAAAAAGAATAAGATGGTAATATATATTGAAGACGGCGTCGACTCACCGCCTATGCCCGACCATTTATGTTATTCAATTCCTTGCCGTTGGGATGGGTTTGATAGTGACCATAATATTTTAAACAAATTAATGATTATTTTTCAATAAATTATTAACAACCAAAAATTGTCATAGGCATATTTTATTAGAAAATTATATAAAATAATATTATTTCAAGTTTTTGTTCAAAATATAAAATTAATTATTTAAAATTTTTAAAATAACATAATTTAATATTAAAATAATTAAAATTTTTATCTTAATAAAAAAACTTAAATATTAAATTGGAAAAAATGAATTCAAACATTATGTTTTAATTTTATATATAGTTTATTTAAACTAAATAATTATTTTCACATAATAATTTATGATATTTTAAATGTGT
Source organism: Pugionium cornutum (assembly GCA_018901935.1). Lineage (NCBI taxonomy): Eukaryota > Viridiplantae > Streptophyta > Magnoliopsida > Brassicales > Brassicaceae > Pugionium > Pugionium cornutum. The sequence continues at coordinate 44,789 of JAENJI010000017.1, read as the reverse complement.
TAGATTTGGAAAATAAACTTAAAAACATGATATTTTAGAGTATTACTCTATTTTTTATTTTAATACTATGAATATAAATTTTGAATAATATTCTAAACTATCACTTTTCAAATAAATTTTGTTTCAAATCTATTATTTTAAAATTTTGAATAGACGATGCTCATTAAATATATTTTTTTCAAAAATGCTACAAATCATTTTGTGAAAAATATTTTTAACTTAAAGAAATCATAAAAATAATTAAAGAAGTAATCGTGTTTAGATTCTTTAATTTCAATTAATGTTTAGATTTCTCTCACTAAAATATTCATAAAGAAGTAATCGTGTTTAGATTCTTTAATTTCAATTAATATTTAGATTTCTCTCACTAAAATATTCAGTTATTTTCCATACTAAATTATGGTATTTTCTTTGAAAAAAGATTTAAATGGGTTCTTTGAGAATTGACAAAAAGAAAATTAATATGTTAAAGATAGATATAATTTTAGGTTCTGACGTGTCAAATCTTATCTAGTTATTGTACATTGCTTCTTTAGCAAAGCAACATTCAATAGTTCCCTTTGAGTACAAATGATTGGTTTTGTTATCCCCATTGGCTATATTTGGATTGCTTTAAGTACTTTCTCTTAGATTAACATTAGAGATCAATGTTACTTTTACTTTACTCTTGTCAGCCTATTTTTTTTAAAATTTTTTATTTATATTTATATGTGTTGGTTATGGAAACAATATTCTAAAATATATTGTAATTGACAAAATAATACTTTTAAATTTTTATTCTAAATGTAACACTATTAATTAAAATTTTCAAAAATAACACAAATTTAATATTAAAAGATCTTTAAAATTATTTTTAATAAGAGAAAATTAAACTCTAAATTAAAAAAAACTAAAATATAATATTTTATTTATAATTATAATTTATGTGTGGTAAATGAATATTTTCACAAAATAATTTATGATATTTTTGGATTTTAAGTTTATAGTGTTAATTTTGGAACAAAAATTTTAGATTATATAGTGTTTTTTCTTCTTTGAAATTTATGTTTTCGGCAACTGTCTAAAATATCATCATTTTAAATTTTTGTTCCAAATATATTAATAATTATTTAAATTTCCAAAATATCACAAATTTAATATTAAATTAATTAAAAATCTTATCCTAGTAAAAAAAATTAAATTCTAAATTGAAAAGAAGGAACTCATACATTATGTTTTAATTTTATATATAGTTTATTTGAGATAAATAATTACTTTTACATAATAATTTATGATATTTTAGAAATTTTATTTTTAATGTGTTAAATTTAGAAAATAAACATAAAAATGTGTTATTTTATGGTATTACTATTCTGTTTTAGTGATTATGATTGGTAATTTAGTTATTAACTTTCACTTAAAAGAGAAGTTTCATGATTTTTAACAAACTATAAAGTTAATTAAACTAGTTTTTTGAATAATAGTAGGTCATTATATAGTTTGACTGCTATGTGTTTTCCACTTTTGACAATTAATTATGCAAATTAATTTAATAAGAACAATTGACTTTCAAATCGAAATTATAAATCCAAAATAAATTCTAGACTTCCCATATAACTATAATATTTTTTTTATAAATAAATAAATTAAATTTGAAATATATGATTGTCATAAAATAAAATATTATTTTTAAATATCAACTTAGTTAATTTTATTTTATAACTTCTCTGATAATACATTCGTAACTTTCTTTTAAGCACACAAACACTAAATTACTCTACTTTTTTATGTCAACTTAAAATATTTTATTTTTAAAAATTACCTAAAATAAGTCAAAACTAATATACATGTATATATATTACTAGTTTTTTTGGTAAAGAGTTTAAAAAAATACCTAATTAATCAGTCAAAATTGTTAAAACAATTATCATTACTACTTTATGGTAGAATTTTAAACAAAACATTTCATTTCTGTGGTAGAGAATTAAATAAAAAAATATGACTATGGCAGAGACTTAAAAAGAAAATTAATACTAAGGTAGATAATTAAATAAAAAAAATTATTACTAAGGTAGAAAGTTAAATAAAAAGTATTACTAAGGTAGAAAATTTTTAAAAAATTATTACTAAGGTAGATAATTAAATAAATAAAAATTATTACTAAGGTAGAAAGTTAAATAAAAAGTATTACTAAGGTAGAAAATTTTTTAAAAAATTATTACTAAGGTAGATAATTAAATAAATAATAATTATTACTAAGGTAGAAACTTAAATAAAAAGTATTACTAAGGTAGAAAATTTTAAAAAAATTATTACTAAGGTAGATAATTAAATAAATAAAAATTATTATTAAGGTAGAAAGTTAAATAAAAAGTATTACTAAGGTAGAAAGTTAAATAGAAAGTATTACTAAGGTAGAAAATTAAAAAAAAATCATTACTATGGTAGAAAGTTAAATAAAAAGTATTACTAAGGTAGAGAATTAAATAAAATATAATTACTATGGTGAAGAATTAAATACGTATATACTATATATATTAGTTGTTTGTACATTTGGTGAGAACACATCTTTCTAATTAACCAATCAAAAAGGGATTTAATTAAGTGTGCATTCGGTGAAGTCTCTCTATCAACTTTCAAGGTATAAATTCATCATATGTTATAACTAATTAATGTTATAAATTGAATTCATACAGTTAATTTTGGTATGGAATTGTACAGAAAATATGGCAAGAGACGAGGCTAAAGCTAACCATAGAATTGGAGCAAGCTTGAGTGAATCTGAGCCAGTGAAACTTTTGACTGTTGGCATTAAACCCAACATGCTTGACCTGAATGTAGAACCTTGTTCTGATTCTGAAGGAGAAATCTTAGACACAATTCAGAAGCCGACCAGTTATGTTGTTCCTAAGCTTTCGTACGAGCTTGAAGTCGAGATCTTTGCCCGTGTTCCATGCTTTGAATACTGGAAACTTCAGTTTCTCAACAAACAGATTTTGCAGTTGATAAAGAGCTGTGAGATTTTCAAGGTGAGGCAAGAACTCGGGCTTGTGAAACCATACGTGTTTATGCATTCGGGAGGTGATTCATGTTGGACAATGTGTGATAAAGATTTCGAGAGTTTTCGAGAACTTCCACAAGTTCCTTCTGACTTCTGCTTCTTCTATAGCGATAAAGAAACGATCTGCACTAGTACGCAATTAATCGTAATCGGTAGGGAACTTGAAGGGTTTGTGGTGTGGCGATACGAGCTAGGGATGCATAAGTGGTTCAAAGGTCCTGCAATGATCACACCAAGGGTCATGTTTGGTTCCGCTAGCCACGGGGCATATGCATTTTTTGCTGGAGGAATTAAGATTGATGCAAACGGAATCCCTGAGGTTGTAAGCATAGCGGAAAAGTATAACGCCGATACCAAAACATGGACAATGATTCATGGAATGCATAAGAAAAGGAAATTCAGCTCAGGATGTTTCTTGCGTGGAAAGTTTTACGTTGTTGGTGGTAGAGATGAGAATGATGAAAACCTAACTTGTGGAGAAAGTTACGACGAAGAGACAAATTCTTGGGAGCTGATACCAGACATGATCAAAGACATGACGTTCATGTCTTCCCAATCTCCGCCATTAATTGCAGTGGTCGAAGATAAACTCTACACGTTGGAAACATCTTCGAATGAGCTTCGTGTTTATAATATAAACACAAACACTTGGAAGAAACTTGGTGTTGTGCCAGTGAGAGCAAATGTCGCATTAGGTTGGGGAGTTGCGTTTAAATCGATAGGAGATAGGCTTTTGGTGATTGGACCTTCGTCTTCTCAATCTTTCCATATGAGAATTAGGGTTTACACATGTCGTCCTTCTTCAGACATGGAAGAACAGATTTGGGAAGAAGTTAAACATTGCTGCGATGGTATGAAGTTCCCCCAGTTTATGCATAACTGTAGCGTAATGTTTGCTTAAGGTTTCTTCTGAGACGAATTCGAGCAACATATTTGGTTTGGTGGATTGTGTTTGTGTTTTTATGTATGGTTTGTTGTAAATAAATAAGTTAATTTGCGGCGATTATGACGCCTTTATGTTTGTGTTTAAACCAACAAAGCCCATGAAATCATCTCTTCATGCTTGATCAAGATTCGTTCTTCGGACATAAACTAACATTGGAAGGTTTAGAAGCAATAGAAATTCTTATTGGGCCAACTTAAGACCCATTAAATCATCTCTTTCGCTCTCTTCTTGGAAAAAAATCGAAAACCTGGAAATCATCCAAACCGAGCAACCAAATACCTAGGATTGGGCATATTAACCGAACATGAAATCTAAACCGAAACCGACTCGAAATACTCGAATTCGAATAGGTATGGATATTCAAAAATACCCGAATAGATTTTGTTTGCTTAATATTTTGAGTTGGGATTCGGGTATATCTAAAATTATATTTTGGGTTCGGGTTCGGGTTTGGATATATCCGAAATCCGAACTAGAACCAAATTTAGTATAAATACATAAAAATTAATTATTTCACATCTTATTAATTTTGTCAATCGGGTTATTTCGAGTAACCTATGATAATTCCAGGTAAAAAATACGAAATAATTCGAACCCACATGTATGATTATTTCGCTTATAAAATCCAAACCAATCCGAACTCGTAGTCAAAACCAGAACTAACCCGAACTAATATTCAAAATCCAAACTAACGCGAACCCGAATTCAAAATCCGAATCTGAATTCAAAACCCGAACCGAACCCAAATCCAAAAAGATCCGAACTAAACCTGACCCAAAGATTTATAAATACTCGAACAGATTTTACTTTTCCGACTCCGAAAACCTAAAAACCCAAAAACCTAAAAATTCGAAAACTCGAAAACCCGAAAATCCAAAAAACCTGATCCAAACCCGAATGCCCAGCCTTACAAATACCCATCCCGAGTCAAGAATATTGACCGATGAGTCTTAACAAAAAAAAAAGAAAAAAATAAGAGAATATTGATTGAGGTGTGTGCACATGGTGAAAAGTTATTTTTTGGGGGTTATGCATTGATTCAGACTAGATTTGATGATGATTTCAGGAGTATGTACATTTTCTTATGGAGATCAGTGACTCATAGTTTAATGAATGGTATTAATGAAAGTAAAATTGAATTTGTGTAGATGCCATTTCGAAGCTGGAAGAGGCTTTGTTAATCAATCCAAAGAAACATGAGGCGCTTTGGTGCATTGGGAATGCTCATACTTCATATGGGTTTTTGACTCCTGATCAAACCGAAGCTAGAGATCATTTTGAGAAAGCTACTCACTTCTTTCAACAAGCTGTCGAATAGGTCAAATGTCTTTCATTCATAATGTAGACACATTCATATGAGTATTATCATCTTTGTGTTTTGTCTAGTGTTTGCTAATGTGAGATGTACATTATTTTGATTTTTGCAGCAACCGGAGAACAATGTCTACCGTAGATCATTGGAATTGACTTCTAAGGTACATCTTTATCTATTGTCTATCACCATAACCGTTATACAGTAGAAAACACTAAACCTAGTCCATCTTTTGGATTCCTGAGTCAAGGAATTGAGATCTATCACTTATTCACAAACTTCGCGTGGGACTAATAGTTTTCATGTTGTAGAGGTTCCTCGAGTTGTGATAGTAACTACAGATTTGTTTACCCAATGATGAAGTTTTTAGTGTAGAAAAACACATTGTATTGTGAAACAGTGATTACGAGTCTTTAGTCTTTGTTCTTAAGACGAATTGTTCTTCTCTCTGTGTGCAGGCTCCTGAACTACATAAAGAGGTTCACAAACATGGTTTAGGCCCACAACCATTGGGCGGCGCATCTGCACCATCATCTACTGCATGCAGTTCAAAGGTCTTTTCTTTCACTCAAAAGACTAAATTGGTTTTTCAGAATTGGTTAGTTGGAATCTAAAATATTTTTGTTTTGTTTTCTCAGACTATGAAGAAAAAGAAGAACAGTGATCTCAAGTATGATGTATTTGGATGGGTCATTTTAGCCGTTGGCGTTGTTACATGGATTGGTTTTGCGAAATCTCAGATGCCGGCACCGAGGTAGTAACACTCTCACCAAAAGAGTCTAAAGATCAGAAACTTTTTATTCATTTTCAAACTATCAGTTACAACTCTATGAACAGATGGAGATTATGAAACAGAGATTCTAGAAAATGTGTAGGTAGGGCTTGTGAATTTCTGTAGTTCTGTGGATTCAAATTGCCAATGCACAGACAAATCAGTGAAGACCATAGTCACCTAACTCAGAGTACTCTTCATGAGCACCATCTTCATCTTCTTGGCCATCGTTGAGCTTTGAAAAAGATTCACCCGATTTAACCTGATTTGTTTGTGGTGTGATCATTTGGTTAACGCCATGAACAGCAATCCCTTCGTTGACATACATATTTGGATAGATGATTGGAACTCCATTTAGAAGAAGAATATCACCTGACCAAGAAATCTCGATTTCATACCCTTGTAGAACAGTTTGCAGAGTCGATCCTTCCCATGCCGATTTATGGAGATCTTTCCAGAAGAGAAGTCGCTGGATTACATGTCCACGGAAAATAGTAGCGTAATCGGAGAATTTGGTAATTGAATTTGGAATTGCTTTGTCGATGGGAGCAAAGACTGTGAGCTTCGTGTCGTTTTCTGATGTTCCTAGTTGCAGAGCGAGAAACGTGGCCATTATCACGAACCCTCTGGTCATCAATAAACTCGAAGCCGACTCGAAGATGTTCAAGAAATTCGCTGGTTTGGATCCATTCGGGATACTTTTAGGGAAATTAGGACTTGGAGCAGTACGAGTCGCTGAGCTAGAAACAGGAATCGAGGCAGGGAATGAGAAAGAGTCTAGGAATGAAGAAAAAGAAGATGATGAGTTAAGGCTCGAATCTGAGGTCTCCAGTGCTGTGAAAAATTCTTCGGCTCCGTAAATCACGACGTAGCCGTCATCGAAAACCGGAGAATCTTGGACTACGACGTTGTTGATCGAAGGTTTACCTCCAGATCGGGAAGAATTCGTGACGGTCAGAGAGTAATTAGGTCTCAAAGTAGGAATTTCTGCGCCATGAGGAAGGTTTCTTAGGGTTTCTCCAGGGAGTTTCGCTGGAGAGAGATGATATTTGATATCGAGAAGCGAAGGTTGTCCAAATTTGGAGAAAGCTTGATCTGAAGGGGCAAATATGGTGAGTTCTTGCCAATCTTCTAGGCTCAGATCTTTGTTCGCGAGTTGTAGCGTGAGTCCCATGGAGAAGTAGCCTGAATCAGAGAGGACTTCCGCGGCGGAGGAGATAGGTGTCAGAGCAGCTTCATAAAGTGAGACGAGTTCGACAATGCAAAATAGGAGGAAGAAGGTTGTAAGAGGCTTCGACGCCATTGAAGCGTTCGTCGAGCTCGATTCCCTCTCTCTCTCTCTCGTCTCTCTCTCTCGTCTCTCTCTCTTTCTCTCTTCTCTCTCTCGTTGAAGAAAAGTTCGTTGCGGAAAAAAACCGTAGTAGAGAAGTTACAGTTTTAAAGTCCACCCGATAAAGGGCGGGAAATAGGTGGGTTTACCTATTGGGCTTTTACGTTTAAGCCCATTTTAAAATTTATTGCATTTTTCATTAAATTGTCAATTACTATATAAAATAATCACTATATAAGATTTTTTTGGTTTTTAGAAATCGAAATTTGGTTATGTGATTCGGTTGGTTTAACTTTTTTGAGTTTACAATTCTTTGGTTCTAAAATATCGGTTTCATTTAGGATTATATCATATATTTGAGTTTCGGTTTAGTACAATTAAAAAATTTGGATTTCGAATTTCGTATTTGGGTTATAAAAACGTAAATTATATTCTTCATCAAAATAATCAACTAATTTCAATATTTTAGATTTTAACTAGTTTTAATTAGATGAAGAATGTATCATTCTGAGTTATCGATCTCTTCAACTGTTTGGTATACGGATATAGTGAGGCATCTAACAATTTAAACAACAAGTTGATATGGCCGAGTTGGTCTAAGGCGCCAGATTAAGGTTCTGGTCCGAAAGGGCGTGGGTTCAAATCCCACTGTCAACATCTACTTTTTATTATTCCGTTTTTTACTTGCTGACGTATACTCGCCTTATCGTCTCGATTATTTTATGACGTGGAATTTTAATACTCGAGAAATATAAAGTACAAAAAAGTACACTCACTAGTCACTATCTCTCTTCCTCTTCTTCAACATACTCACAAAACCCTGATTACATTTCAAATTCCCACAGATTTCTCTGGGTTTGATTTTATGTAAGTTTTAGCAATGGCGATTGCAACATCTATGAGTTTGAATCTAATTGGAGCATTTAAAGGATTATCTCTCTCTTCAACCTCGTCTTTTCTCAGAGGCGATTTGAATTTATGCCCTAAACCCTCCTTCACGGTGACTCTTCCGTTGCAAAATCTCCAAGCGCCGGTTCCATTGACTATTGAATCTGCGCACAAGAAAGGAGCTGGTAGCACTAAAAACGGTCGTGATTCTCCCGGCCAACGACTCGGCGTCAAGATCTACGGTGACCAGGTCGCTAAACCCGGCGCCATCATCGTTCGTCAACGTGGCACTAAGGTAACTCTGAGAACACAAACGGTCGTATTTTAGAATCTCTTAAACTCTGGTTTTCATGGAGCTTCTGGGTATGTATAATATCTTTTAGAGTTACCTCAATTCTGGGATTATGTAAGGTTTCGATGGGTTTAGCTCTCGAGCTCTTGATCAACGTTTTTGAATAGTTTTGGGTTTTGTTTGTATAAGGATGAAACTATGTTATTTGAGGAGAATTTAGAAGCTCTGGAGCTCTTACTAGGCCTCTCAACCCCGCCTGACCTCTTACTAGGCCTCTCAAGCGGGTCAGACCCGCCCCGCCTGACTCACCCCGCGACGGGTTACAGATTTTTTTGCACAAAATTTTTTTACCCGCGAAACCCGCGAATCAATTTTTTAGACCCGCACCTGCCCCGCATTAATCAAGCGGGTCCCGCGGGTGACCCGCTTCATTTTTCAGAAAATTTTTAAAAAATTTAATAAATTTAATTAAACTAAAATATTTAATAAATTTAATTAAAATAAAATATTTAATACATTTAATTAAAATTTTTAAAAATATTTAATAAATTTATTTAAACTAAAATATTTAATAAATTTATTTAAATTAAAATATTTAATAAATTAAATTAAAGTTTCTAAAAATATTTAAATAATTTAATTAAAATATTTAATAATTTCATTTGTTTGAATTTAAATTACCTTGGGCTTAAATTAGTTGGGTCTGAATTTGATTAATTTGATTGAGCCCAAAATTTGCGGATACCCGTTAACCCGCAAGTTAAAAAATTACGACCCGCACCCGCCCCGCTCTAAATAATGTTCGACCCGCATCCGCCCCGCATATGAAAATTTTTTTTTCACTCGATCCGCACCCACCCCGCAGCGGGTCAAACAGGGCGGGACCCACGGGTAAAGAATCATATCGAGAGGCCTAGCTCTTACTTCAGATTTCATTCATTATAAATTCTAGGTTATGGTTGTGTTTAGGATGAAAGTGATAAGAACAAACTCCCTTTATTCAATCAATCGAATGAATACATTTCAATCAGCTCAGAGATATACCTCTTATAGACTGATTGTGCATAGAAACGAGAACAGCTCTCTCGCTTTACAAATCTGTTGCAGAAAATTGTATCTAGAAGCTACGAGCTACCTTCCACCGAAATAGAGTCTCTTCCTTATATATGGAAGTCTCTGTACAATATGACTCTACTTGGACTAACAGACTCTTACTAATAACCAATCATTTGTCCATGTCATCCCTCCAGCTCAGCACTCGTTTCTTCTCTTTGCCCCTCTTCCTCTGTTTTCTTCTTTCTCACATAAACTCTCCAAGGCCTATCAATACCCCCCCTTCAAGACGAAGCTTGTCCTCAAGCGGAAAATCAGGAAACTGTAGCTTAACATCACGCACTCGTAACCACGTTCTCTCATGATTGGGTAAACCTCTCGAATGAATCAATGCTTGCAGATAACCCTCCTCATCATATTTGGTATCCACAATCATCTCAGGTTCAATAACAACTTCATCATTCACAGATAACACAGTTGGTAATGGTGTAACATGGTAATTCTGCCCACGAACCTGTTTCAATTGAGAAATATGAAAAACCGGGTGTATCTTCGAATCTTGAGGAAGACGAAGACGATAAGCCACTGCCCCAATGCGCTCCAACACTTCAAACGGTCCAAAGTACCGAGCGGCCAGCTTTTGAGATAATCTCTTTTGAACCGATTGTTGCCGATACGGTCTCAACTTCAAATAAACCATATCCCCTACTGAAAATTGCAATTCTCTCCGGTGTTTATCAGCTGAATTTTTCATATTCTGTTGAGCTCTGAAGAGATGCTCCTTAATATGCGCCAACATGTTGTCTCTTTCCAGCAACATCTTCTCCAATTCAAAGTTAGTTGTAGATCCCTTTTCATAGCTCAGCAAATGAGGTGGATCGCGGCCATACACCATTTTAAACGGTGTACATTGTAACGCCGTATGAAAGCTCGTGTTATACCATAGCTCAGCCCAACAAAGAAATTGCGACCAAGTCTTCGGGTGTGTTGAGGCAAAACAGCGTAGGTATGTTTCTAAGCAACGATTGAGGACCTCCGTTTGTCCATCTGTTTGTGGATGAAAGGCCGTGCTAAACTTCAGTTTAGTACCCGCTAAACGAAAACATTCTCTCCAAAATCTGCTTAAAACACCTTATCCCTGTCTGAAATTATTGCCTTTGGAAATCCATGCAATCTAATTACTTCTGTCACAAATTTGAGAGCCACATCAACCGATGTAAACGGATGTCTCAGTGTATAGAAGTGAGCATACTTGCTTAATCGATCAACCACCACCATTATAACATTCGACCCTTGTGATTTTGGCAAACCCTCAATAAAGTCCATCGAAATTTCCTCCCAAATCATCATAGGTAATGGTATCGGCTGCAGCAATCCTGCAGGAGAAAGAGTAGAGTATTTGTGTGTTTGACACACTGCACATGAAGCAACAAACTCCTCCACTATTTTGCGCATATTTTTCCAATAAAAAACCTCCTGAATTCGCTTCAAAGTCTTCAACAAACCAGCATGTCCACCCATCTTACTGTTATGATATTCTTGGAGTAACAATGGAATAAACTTTGAAGTTGCAGGAATTACCAATTTCTGATCAAAAAATAGGCGATTGTTCACCAAGTGGTACCCTGCCTTCACCCCCTGTCCAGCCAATATCTTGGTAACAATGTCCTGAATATCTTTATCCTTATCCACTTCTGCGTATATGTCCTGCATTTGAAGGTTTGTAGGCATCACAATAGCCATCATTAATTGAGAATCTAGCTGGGAGACTGAATGTACAATTCGGGACAGTCCATCAGCTGCTGAATTCAAGCTGCCCGGTTTGTATTCGATGATGAAATCGTAACCAAGCAGTTTAACCAGCCACTTTTGATATTCCATCGTAACTTCACGCTGTTCTAAGAGGAATTTTAAGCTTTTCTGGTCTGTCCTTATCACAAATTGACGACCCAACAGATAATGTTTCCATTTCAAAACCGATAAGACAATGGCCATTAACTCTCGTTCATAAATCGGTTTCAATTTCTCCTTGTCCGTCAAACCATGGCTAAAATAAGCGATTGGATTCTTAGACTGCATTAACACTGCCCCCAATCCAAATCCTGAAGCATCAGTCTCCACTATAAAAGTTTGTGTAAAATCCGGAAGAGACAAAACCGGAGTCGATATCATAGCTTTTTGGAGTTGTTCAAAAGCTTCTTGAGCTTGAATGGACCACTGAAATTGATCTTTTTTTAAAAGATCTGTCAATGGCTTTGCTAATGATCCATAGCTTCTCACAAAACGCCGATAATAACCTGTCAACCCCAAAAATCCTCGTAGTTCCTTAACATTTTTCGGAATTGGCCAATGTTTAACAGCTTCAGTTTTCTTAGGATCTGTAGCCACCCCTTGATGAGAAATAATATGGCCTAAATACTCAACTTGAAGCTGTCCAAATGCACATTTCTTAAGATTTGCGAAGAGACATTGCTGTTTAAACACTTTCAACACCAACTCCAAGTGTTTAACGTGTTCCTCCTCATTAGTGCTGTATATGAGAATGTCATCAAAGAAGACAAGCACAAATTTTCGGAGAAAAGGTCTAAAAATTTCATTCATCAATGCCTGAAATGTAGCCGGGGCATTTGTTAATCCAAAGGGCATCACTAAAAACTCGTAATGACCCTCATGTGTGCGAAACGCTGTTTTTTCCACATCAGTCTCCTTCATTCGTATTTGGTGATACCCCGATCTCAAATCCAACTTAGAAAACAACTTGGCACCAAAAAGTTCATCAATAAGTTGATCTATCATTGGAATTGGAAATTTATCGGGTATTGTGGCTCTATTTAAAGCTCTATAGTCCACACAAAAGCGCCATGAATTGTCTTTCTTCTTCACCAACAAAACAGGGCTAGAATATGGGCTATGGCTTTGTCTAATAGTTCCTGCCAACAACATCTCACCAACTAATTTCTCCATAGCTTCCATATGTGCATGAGGATAACGATATGGTCTAACACTTATAGGACCAAGGCCATGGACTAAATTTATCGCATGTTCCCTGCCTCTAATCGGTGGTAGGCCTTTCGGTTCCTGAAAAACCTCCTCAAATTCATGTAATAATTGAGACAACGGTTCTGAAATCGTATGATGTTCCGTTAACTCCATTGTGCTAAGAGTACAAGAGATACTCTTATTGTGCCATACTTGATATGGTTGTAGAAGCTGGCAAGATAATTTGGGTTTATGTAACGTGTGATCGCCTGATAATGTCACTGATTTGCCCTGAATCGTGAATGACAATTCATGATTTTCCCAATTCATTTCACACTTTCCCAAAGTTCTCAGCCATTGCACTCCTAAAATGACGTCCGCATTACCCAGCTCAAGAACAATCAAGTCCACACAGAATTGTAGTTGCTGGATTTCAAGTATAACCTTTCTGCAAATTCCCAAACTTTTCACAGTTACACCTGTCCCCAACATCACTTCAACATTGTCGCTCCTTTCTGGATGTAGATGAGCTTTCTTCATCACTTCAGGAGTGATAAAATTATGAGTAGCCCCACTGTCCAGCATTACTACCACTTGCTGTTTTTTTATCAAGCCCCACATCTTAGTGGTTGTAGGTGAAGAAACTCCCAAAAATGAGTTCAGTGATAAGGTCATCATTTCGAATTCAGAATCAACCACTTCGACAGTGTAATCATCCTCCTCAGGTTCCAAAACTTCCATTGCTATTCCTTCTATCACTGTTAGAATTTGAAGTGCTTGTTTGGGACACACGTGATCGCGAGTATATTTCTGATCGCATTTGAAACAGAGCCCTTTTTTTCGCTTTTCCGATAACTCGGCTAGAGTAAGCTTCTGTTGTGGTCGATTAGCTGGTTTATTTGTTAGCATAGTTCCAGCTGCATTCTTTTCATACACTGTCGGCTTGTACTTCCACATTGGTTGATGTGAAGAATCAACATTTTGCCGAGGAATCGATCTAGAAAACCTTCCTCCATTCTCCATCTCTCTACAAACCACTTTATATAATGAACTAGACTCCATTTGATTTGCTGAAGCAATCATATCGGGCAAATCGACAGGCTTACACATATTCACCATTTCCCTCATCTCCGGCTTGAGGCCATTCATGAAAATGCCTTCTAATTGTCGGTTCGATAATCCTTGTACTTGAGAAGATAAATTCTCAAATTCATGAATATATGACTCCACTGAATCCTTCTGTTTTACCGCAAACAAGCATTGACTCGGATCTCTAATACGCTCTTTAGTGAATCGAATCACTAATCTATCCTTGAAATCCCTCCAATCTAGAAATGGTTGCCGTTGAAGTTCACAATTAAACCAACTGAGCACATCTCCTTCAAGACTCATAGATATTAACTCCAATTTTTCCTCATCATAATATCCTCCTAATCTGAAGAAGCGTTCCACTTTCGACAACCAGCCATAGACATCAACGCCTCTAAAAATTGGCATTTCCACTCGTTTCACAAGACTTTCACGAGTACCGAGTATACTGTTTCGGGTTCCTCCCTCGGGAAACCTACTACTACGGCCAGGTTCCCAGTTTGGAAAACGTACCTGCACCGGCGAGTCCGGAGTATTTTGTTCGTCGTCCATTATCGGTCTTTTGCCCCCACGTTTTGCGTCTTCTCCTTGAATAATGTTCATAAGCTGCTCAAATCTGGACTCAATCTTATTGTCGAAGGCGTATATTGTTTCTTCGATCGTCTTAAATTTCGTGGCTGACTGTTTCTCATGATCGAGTAACATCGCAATTGTTTTTTGCAATTGCTTCGCTACAGTGTCGATCGCGATTTGCGATTGAGGTCCAGCAGCTTGTTCTTCTCTCTCCTGTGGCATCGCCGACGAACTAAGATCCCGAATCACCTTCTTCCCTGCGAATTTCGCGATTTCTCGATCCGAACGTCACCGCACCAATTTGATAAGAACAAACTCCCTTTATTCAATCAATCGAATGAATACATTTCAATCAGCTCAGAGATATACCTCTTATAGACTGATTGTGCATAGAAACGAGAACAGCTCTCTCGCTTTACAAATCTGTTGCAGAAATCGTATCTAGAAGCTACGAGCTACCTTCCACCGAAATAGAGTCTCTTCCTTATATATGGAAGTCTCTGTACAATATGACTCTACTTGGACTAGCAGACTCTCACTAATAACCAATCATTTGTCCATGTCATCCCTCCAGCTCAGCACTCGTTTCTTCTCTTTGCCCCTCTTCCTCTGTTTTCTTCTTTCTCACATAAACTCTCCAAGGCCTATCAGAAAGCTATTTTTTTGAGAAGATCGATTCATGGGTGAATGATGTTTATGCAGTTCCATGTTGGAAAAAACGTTGGGATCGGTAAAGATCATACCATATTCTCTCTAATCGATGGATTAGTGAAGTTCGAGAAGTTTGGTCCTGATAGAAAGAAGGTATATCTTTGATCATACAGATAAAAGTTTTCGTAATCCTCATGAATTTCAATTTTCGTGTGTGCAGATTAGTGTATATCCAAGAGAAGTTGTGCCGGAGAATCCCAATAGCTACAGAGCAAGAAAGAGAGAAACTTTTAGATTGCAAAGGGAGAAGAAGAAGGCGAGACGTGAGAATTACACTTACACAATTCGTAGTCCTCAACTTGTTCTTGCATCTGCTCCAAACAGTGATGTGGAAACCAATCCCGATTGCTAAGAAATCAAATCTGAATCTTTTTTCATCTCTTTATGGTATAGTCTTTGTTCATGATCATTTTCCTTCTGCTAATCTTAACGTTGTTGTTCCAAGTAAACAATGCTTGATCATTGACAAGAGGGCTTAAATTATTGTTCTATTTTGTATTCCATTCATTAGAAAATTCAATGCAATAAAGATGAAACACAGAAACAACTGTTCCCTTAGTGTTAGGTCATGTTTTCTCATAAAGACACACATGAGAAAGTTTAGATCTTTGGAGCAGTAAACATGAGTGTAATATTTGAGCTAAGCATAGACATGGACATTGAGAACAACGAGAAAGAGAATGAGAAAAAGACCATAGAGAACAGTGTGGACGAAAATGGAAGCGACCGTCGTCTTCATGTTCATGAAACCCACCGGAGATTTTTTCCCCGGAAACTGTAGTATCAATCCCGGCGACAGGAACGCAAACAGAGCCGAAGCTATCAACGGTGCTGCCCAATCATGCATATCTTTTCTTACAACGACCAGAACAAAGAAGGAAGAGAAAGAGAAAGAAGAGAGCTTTTAAGAAGAAGGGGAAGAATCGAGAATGGAGGTTTCACCGTGAAGAGAATGATTGAGAATAAAGTCTCTTTCTTTTCAATTAAAGGAAGAGAGAGAGAAGGATTCGAATACCTAAAATATTGGTAGATAATAAAAAAGTTAAAAATAATAAAATTTGATTAAATGTTTATTAAAATAATAAAAAATAGCATATTTTTTTATAAAATTAAAATTTTAAAAATAACACTAAAAATACATAATTATCATAAATAAATTATAAATATAATTAAAATATTATATTTCAGTTCATTTTTTTATTAGAAATTTTTTTTAGCTATTTTAATATAGGCAATTTTTTAATACTGGTTATGTTCGTTTGTCATCCGTATAAATTTGTGATTGCGGCTATAGTAGATTAGTGTTCGTTTAGTTGCCGTAGTTACTTGTGACAAACGCAGCGGTCAGACGTTGCGTCATACGTCACAATTTTTTTGACCATTGATTAAAATATCGTTGCAAGTAAAAATTTACGATCAACCGTAATCACAATTGCCGATGGTAAACAAACGAACAATATCTACCGTAGTCGCATCGCAACATTGATCACAAACACAGCTGCCAGCGGCTACCAAACGAACAAAACTATTATATTTATGTTGTTTTTAGAAATTTAAACTATGTTAAATTTGAAAAAAACCGTTAAAACTATTATTTTATCAGCTACCGTAAAAATTCAATTGTTAAAATATTTAAAATATTTTATTTTAAAATAATTAATATATTCAAATTTATAATTATTAATTTATAAATTAATATTTTAAAATATATAATTATATATAGATATTTTCAATTATTTTTTTTAATTTTTGAGTTAATTTTAATTCGATTCCAATATTCCAATAAAAAAAAATAGGATACGTTCTACTATTTTGGTTTCTGATAAAAAAGGCATCGCCTTTGCGTTTTTCTACTTTCAAGGCAATGGCGGATTGGGCTCCGGTTCTCGTCGGAGTTATCCTGTTCGTGATGCTCTCTCCAGGACTTCTCTTCTCATTGCCGGGACATCACCGGAATTTAGAATTCGGCGGCATGAAAACCAACGGAAAAGCCATCGCCGTCCACACTCTCATCTTCTTCGCTGCGTATACGATCTTGATCCTCGCAGTTAATCTCCACATCACAACCGGTTGAGGTTCTAGCGAAAGAAGGGTAACCCTTATTTGAATCTGAAACTTTTTGCAGGAATCTTCTGAGATTTGAAATGGAACTCTGGTTTTAGGGTTTTATATACTTTGTGCTACTGTCTTATTCTTGAGATTGGAACGGACAGAAACTTGCTTTGTTGTTCGTTGAGTTTTACAGAAAAATGTATTAATCAATAAGCTTGTACTGTTACGATTACGGTATAGGAAAGTTCAAACCTTTTTTTTATCCAATTTTTAATGTGTGCTTCGATCGTGTTAAGAGCTACTCGGAATCGAGAAATTGAGTGTTATACAATAATTGAAGATTGGCCAAAAATTGTGGAAAAAACAAAATGTCAAAGCCAAAAGAAAATGCTTTATATTGCATACTTACATAATATTGTTATCTCATTTGATGTGTGTTTGGAGGCACTTAGGAGTTTAGAAATTGAATTGGAGAAGACAAAAGTTACAGATTTTTATTTGTATACAACTATTTATGTCACCCTGCTTGAAAATCCTATGAGCTAAGAATCGGAGATTAGCAAAAAAAAGAAGAAAGTAGAAAAGGCCAACTTTGAATCCAAAGAAGCTAGCCTTTGTTACACTACAAGATCAGAAATGGATGTGAATTTGTATGGCTATGATCAAGATAGTGAGTATACAGAAATATATAATGGCGTGGACCAAAATCGCAATGCCACTTGTGCTCATGTTCCCAAACTCCATCACTCTTGTCCTCGCGGGTAACTGAAAGAGCAATCCTGGCGAGAGTAAGATGAAGAGAGCCACTGCTACGATTACTGGTCCCCAATCCGCACTCATTTCTCCACAAACTCTGTAATCTTAAACGTGTTCAGGTGTAAAAGGTTCTTGTTTTTTTGCAGATGGAGATGGAAGATCAAAGCTTGAGAATAGAGAGGTTTATAATGTTTATGTAGAGTTATGGATTTCTTGGTGGCTAAGGAGACGATTTGGTTAAGATGCTAAGCTTTGTGAAGAGTACAAAGGAAAGGTATTGTATTCTTGAAATGGGTTTTGCTCTCTTTTCCTTTTTAAAAGAAATGTCTATGAACTTTCTTTATTCATAATTATTCAATTAAATGGCTTCTTTTATGGTTTCTGTTTTCTAATTTTCTACAACTGCTTTACAGATTGTTCTTGGTATGTGTTTTCTGCTTTTTAGCGTTTGCTTTAGTTAAAGAAATGGTGAAAAGTAGGATGACTGTGTGAACCAGCTGTTTGTTTCTTTTGAAGGGTCTACTTTCATAGTGTTCTTCATTGGTTTGGCTTTAAGTCGTTTTTTTCAGGCTCGCGGAAACTGTAGACCGTTCAACTCGGTAATCTGTTTGCTACTGATGTAAACCAACTGATTGGGACTGAATTTGGTAGTTTGGTATTAAAGATTTGGCTATTGGTATTGGCTCTGATGATAATGAACAGTTTGAAACTCTTTGCTTTCATGTATTGGCTATAACAGGTTGAAAGTAAATCAGAGATAGAAAGAGAGAGGAATGTCATCACTTCAGTTTCTTCTTTATCATAAGTTTCTGTTTTGGATTATATTATGCGTTTCAGGCTTGCACTTGTTGGTGTTGAATATCGAAAGAACCTAAGAGGACCGCATGAGGTCAGATATTTGGGGCATCTAGAATTAGTGTTAGGATCTAAATGTGGACCAAAAAGTTTAGGTTGATCATTGTTTGTGTTGAGCTTCGTGCTGCAAGTTCCAGCTGTATAATCCGATTTTATTGTATATTTCATTTGTATAATCAATATTAAAACTTTTAAAAAATTTATTCTTAATAAAATATAAAATATGTATGTATCTAATTTATATTTACTAAATAAATAAAGAATTATAATATGTTAATATTTTTTTCAAGAGAGATTCCTAATTTTAAATCATGAAAAAGTGTTATCATGAAATAGTGGTCATGTTTGTTTGTCAGCCGTAGGTTATTGTAGTTGAGGTAAATTGTTGTTCGTTTAGCTACATGCGGTAAACGAAGCGGTCAAACACTGCATCATGCGTCGTAATTTTTTCGATTGCTGATTAAAATAGCAGTGCGACTAAAGATTTACGATTAACCGTAATTGCTACCGGCAGATAAATAAACAACATATGCTGCAGTCGCAACCATAATGTTGACTGCAGCCGTAGGCATTTGCTATGACGAAACCAAAAAGAAAAGAATGAAATATATTTTTAAATTACAAATCTAAATAGGATAATTTTTAGATAAATTTTAAATTTAAGGAAAACAATGAAAGTTTCCAAGGCGGGAGAACACGTCACGTTCGTAGCAGAGTACGTGGCGGTTTCTTATTCGATATTTGAACCAATGAAAATAACCCGTAAGTCGTCGTCAATTCCCATTTCCTTCGTAACAGCGTTCTTCCATTTGCAGAAATCTGAAGCAGTTTCCGGTGAAACTCCGATAATTCTCAATTTATTCTACTAAGTTTGGCAAGAAAGTTATGGAAACGGAGATATTAGAGACATTGTTAGAACCAGAAAAAATTGCGACGAACCTCGATTACTACGATGAAGATGTTCCTCATTGGAAGGAGCAGATCACAATTCGAGGCTTAATCGCGAGCGCTTTGTTGGGTATTTTGTTCTGTATCGTTACCCATAAGCTCAATTTGACTATCGGCATAATTCCTTCGCTAAATGTAGCCGCTGGTCTTCTCGGATTTTTCTTCGTCAAATCGTGGAATGGTTTCTTATCGAAATTAGGGTTTTCGGTCAAACCCTTTACTAAGCAAGAGAACACCGTTATTCAGACTACCGTTGTAGCGTGTTACGGCCTCGCTTATAGTGGTAAAATGAGAATGATATATCTTTAAGATGTTGTTTATGATAAATCAACGATTTTTGAGTTTACCGCTGAGAAGCTATACTGGATTGGGAAAATATGTTAGTGTTACAGAAAGTTTAGTTCTTCAAAATGTTGAATTTAGCTTCTTTGTTTCCTTACGAGTATCTTGATAAGTCTTATTCTTTGTGTGAGATGTTATAGTAAGCTTCCAAATTTTATGTCTGCGTGACTGTTTACTGATTAGTGTTATGAGTTTTAAGGAATGATTTTACGATCTCGTGTACCTTCCTCGAGGGATTTATTGATTATCTAAAACCAGAATTTGGATATTCTTATCGATGCTATAGAATCCTTCCACACAATAGTTCATTGACAAAGTTAATATGGATGACATTAACATTGGATCAAAGAAATCTAATTGATTTTGGGGCACTTGATGACTTTGTTGAAGGGAACTGTAACTATTCCAGATTGATGATCAACCGTGATTGCTAGGACATGGATTAGTCTTGCTTTTCCTTTGGTATGTAGTTTCTCGATTTCTTGTTTTTTTTTCAGGAGGATTTGGTTCATATTTGATTGCTATGGATGATAGGACATACAAGCTCATTGGTGCTGACTATCCTGGAAACAATCCAGAAGATATTATAAATCCTGGATTGTGGTGGATGATTGGATTTTTATTTGTGGTCAGCTTCCTCGGTCTCTTCAGTCTTGTTTCACTTCGCAAGGTAGCGTCTCACTACTGTGATTCTAAGAAAGAGAATAGTTTTCTTAGAAGTGTATGGTTTCTTGATCTTTATTTAAAAGTGTATCTCAGGTGATGGTTGTGGACTACAGGCTTACTTATCCAAGTGGAACCGCTACAGCAATGCTGATAAACAGTTTCCACGACAACTCTGGAGCTGAGCTTGCAGGGTAACTGTCAGAGATTCATCTTCCGTCTCACTTTCCTGCAAACCATAGCTTGACTTTCACTATATATTTATCTCCAATACTGTTATTTATTTCAGAATCCAAGTTAAATGTCTTGGGAAATACATGAGCCTTAGCTTTGTTTGGAGTTGCTTCAAGTGGTTCTTTAGTGGTATTGGAGATGCATGTGGGTTTGATCACTTTCCCACACTTGGTTTGACGCTATTCAAGAACACGTAAGTTCATAGTTTCTATACGAACCCGTTTAACAAAATGAGAATGGTTTAGCATGTGGATCAAATTGGTAACGAGTCAAGATTGTTTTTGCTGCGTAGGTTTTACTTTGATTTCAGTCCTACTTTTATTGGATGTGGTCTGATATGTCCCCATGTAGTGAACTGCTCAGTTCTTCTCGGTGCTATCATATCTTGGGGTTTTCTATGGCCATTTATATCACAATATGCTGGAGACTGGTATCCCGCTGGCCTTGAGGCCAACAATTTCAACGGTCTCTACGGATATAAGGTACTATTAGCAGATCAATTTGGAAGAGTTTAAAGAAATTTCTAATGGGAACACATAAGTTTCATAGACACTCTTTTTCGGTTATTGATGCTTTTTCATATCATTACTGCACTTATAGGTCTTTATCGCCATTGCTATCATCCTTGGTGATGGTATCTACAACCTCATCAAGATCATTTTTGTCACTGTGAAGGAACTCAGCAACAAAAGCTCCAAACAACACCACCTACCTGTCTTTACAGACATTTTAGGTGACCAAAGTAAATGACTCATCTATCTCATTTTAAAGCAATTAGTCGGTCTCAAACATATTGATAAGAGTTTCTTTTCACATTTCTTAATTCAGATGAGAGTGATACTTCAGAGTTACTTCTGGAGAAGAAGAAGAAAAGAGATGACATATTTCTTAAGGACCATATACCCCTGGGGTTTGCAGTTTCTGGTTATGTGTGTCTAGCAGCCATTTCGACAGCAACAATCCCATTGATATTCCCACCATTGAAATGGTACTATGTCCTCTGTTCATACTTGGTTGCCCCGGCTCTTGCCTTTTGCAATTCATACGGAGCTGGGCTCACGGATATGAGCCTGCCCTCAACCTATGGAAAGATTGGTCTTTTCACCATCGCTTCAATTGTAGGAAACAGCGGTGGAGTCATTGCCGGTTTAGCAGCCTGTGGCGTTATGATGTCAATCGTCTCAACAGCGGCAGATCTAATGCAAGACTTTAAAACAGGCTACCTCACATTATCATCTGCAAAATCCATGTTTGTAACACAGGTTTTGGGTACAGCAATGGGATGCATAATCGCTCCTGTAACGTTTTGGTTGTTTTGGACTGCTTTTGACATTGGAGATCCTGATGGTCTGTACAAAGCACCTTATGCGGTTATTTACCGCGAAATGGCTATTTTGGGGATCGAGGGAATTGCAAAACTGCCTAAGCACTGTTTGGCTCTTTGTAGCGGATTCTTCATAGCTGCTCTGATTGTAAATCTTATCAAGGACATCACACCGCCTAAGGTCTCTAAGTTCATTCCACTTCCAATGGCTATGGCTTGTCCATTCTACATAGGAGCTTACTTCGCCATCGACATGTTTGTTGGAACTGTGGTTTTGTTTGTATGGGAACGGATAAATAAGAAAGACGCAAATGATTACGCAGGTGCAGTAGCTTCAGGACTGATCTGTGGCGACGGAATATGGACACTCCCGTCTGCCATTCTTTCAATCTTAAGAATCAATCCACCCATTTGTATGTACTTTGGACCCTCATAACCATTGTTATGTCAAAAGTCTAAATGCAAACCTTTTCTAGTTTTTCGTTATATGTAGCTAACTAATATAACGTAACATTAAGCAGTAGAAGACAAATGAGAGTATCTATTAACATCTTCGGATGTAAAATACAAATGTTGTAATGATTGTTTCAAAGTTTCTTATGATAGGTTCAGATTTTGTTCGTTTTTAGTTCACAAACATATAACGTTGCATTAAAGTAGAACATAAAAGGAACACATAGACTTAATCTTCAGGATCAAAGGGTCTGTTGTCAAAATCCTCTCTATCCTCAGCCAAGTCGGGGCTATACCTTTGAGACAAAATCTCTACTTGTTCTGCAAATGTTTTGGTTCCCGGTAAACCAATATGATGCACCATCTGGTTCCACCGCTTTCTACAAGCTTCTCCATCTCTATTATCCAAAAGATCATCCCAATCCACATCGTCGACACAAGCAGCATCCAGTTCCATAAGCTTGTCTAAGAGCCTATAGTCATCTACGTTAGCCCATATTCCCTTTGCCACCATTGGTGATATCAATTGATCATACCATTTACTGCAGCAAACCACATGGTCCCGTGTTCCAAGTTGGTCGCTTATCACCATCCAAGGGATGTTATCTCGGAGCATCCCATGTTTTGCGTGCTTCTCTTGGAATGCTTTCATTCTAAGATCTTTGTTCACAAGATCAAAGAGAGTTTGATACTCATTCCTCGACCAATGTCCTTTATTCTTCGTTGCCGCCAATCTTATTCTCCTCCAAGCGTCTTTCACATGCTTCCTGTGTTTACCCATCGCATCTGCAAGAGTTCTCCAATCATTCCCGTGTTTACTTTGAAACTCAGTAACGAGTTCAAAATCCTCTTGTGTCCATATCCCCTTGGATCCTGCTTCAAATAAAGTACGAGCACGATTGTACACACCAAAATATGGCCTCCAAGGTAAAGCAGATGCTATTTCTTTCCAACAGCCTTTAACTTGTGGGTGTGACTTGCAATTCATAATCATTGTTAACCCTTCATCTCCTAAAGCATGGTTATCAATGTATTCTGATACAGCTTTCTTTATTAGCTCGTCTTCTTCCTTTGTAAACCGCTTACCCCTCACCAGCTCAACTTCTTCTCCTTCCTCTTCACTTTCTTCATCTTCAGTATGAAAAATTTCCACTTGATCAGAAAACTTCACCTTTTTCGCGCTTTTACTTGATGGGGTGGCCACATCTTCATCATTCTTACTACACTTTTGCTGCTTCTTCTTCTTCTTCTTTGCATCCTTCGCGTCGTCATTTTTGTTTTCTTCAGCCTCTGGATCTTCAGTTTGCTTCTTCCTCTTCTTTTTCTTCTTTGCATCTTTCATAGAATCTTCAACCTCTGGATCCTCACTTGGTACCTTCTTCTTGCCTTTCTTCTTTGCATCTTTCGTAGAGTCCTTGTTGTTTTCTTCAACCTCTGGATCCTCACTTGGTTTCTTCTTCTTGCTTTTCTTCTTTGCATCTCTCGTAGAGTCTTCAACCTCTGGATCCTCACTTGATTTCTTCTTCTTGCTTTTCCTCTTCATCTCTTTGTTGGACTTGTCTGAGTTTTCTTCAGCTCCCAAATCACTGTCATCACGCTTTCTCTTTCCCGTTTTCCTCTTACCATCATCAGAGTTCACGAGAGATTTATCATCCCTTTGATTTCCATCATCATCAACTTCAGAATCAGCCCTTTTCTCCTTAATTTTCTTATTCGATTTCTTCCCACCATCATCATCAACTTCAGAATCAGCCCTTTTCTCCTTAATTTTCTTCTTCGATTTCTTCCCACCATCATCATCAGTCTTTATCTCCTTGTTTGTTTTCTTACCATCATCCTCAGCTACAGCATCATCCCTTTTCTTCTTCGATTTCTTCTTAATTAGAGCGACACTTTCAGAAGCAGCTATCTCCTCATCTTTTCCATCAACATAATCCTTGTTCTCTCGGTTTTTTTTCTTCTTCTTCTTCTCCATAGCATTGCGCTCTGCAACTTCTTCTACGGTTCCCTCAGATTCAACCCTGATCTCACTCTTCTTCCTTCCGTCACCCATCTCAGATTCCTACAAATCTAGGTTACAGAAATTCGCCCTGTTCACAAAATTCGCGGAGCTGAAGTTCGATGAGTAAAATTTTCGGCTGAAAATTGGATCAAGCGATGGTAAAATTGAGAAAGTAACCTAAACCCTAATCGTAGTGGGCTCATATAGAAGGCATAAAACTAAACATATCAAAGCCCAAACAAACTTCGGTAAACGATAATTGATACCGTATGAAAGCAGAACAAATAAAGCCCAACTAGAACCAGCCCGCATAAGGCCCATAGATCAGCACAATATTTATTGACAAAAAATCCATAAGATGATTCATCTAATAAAGGTTTTTTTTTCTTGACTAGAGAAACAAAATATTTGAAAAGAATTGAATTGGAATTTATCTGAAAATTTTTTTGAAAGCAAATTAATAGATCCAAAAGTTTTATATTCGAAAAATCAGATCTAAATAATAATAAATATTTGAATATTTGAAGTATAATTATATATTCAAAATATTAATTTTAATAGAGTTGATTCAAGCTAATTACTCAAAATTATAATTATAAACCTGAAGATATTATTTATTTTTATATCAGCAAATAACTAAAATAATAATTTTATTAGAGTTACAAAATATTTGAAAAAAAATCGAACCGGAATTATTTGAAAAAAATCAAAATAAATTAAATTGGACAATATACTCGAATGAATCCAATATTTTTATATTTAAAGAATTAAAATTATATCGAAATCGAATGGATATTTGAAATATAATTATATATTCAAAATATTAATTTTAAAGAAGTTGATATCTTGTAATTATCAACTCGAAGATAATTGAAGTCAAAATAAAATCAAAATTTATTTATATTTCATCAATTTTTATTTTTATTTATATTTCGGATACACAATTTTATGATATCGGAATTAACATAAATCAAGATTTTAAATTATTTAAATGAATCTTATATCTATATAGTATTGTAATATCCGAAATCCAAAATAATTGATTTGAAACCGTAAGAGTACACCAATGTATCATACCTATTGGTGTTTATGAAAATTCTTTTTTGTTAACTGCGAATAACATTTCTAACTAACCCAAATATTTGAATTCAACCTATTTTTATAAAATTGACACAAAAATTACCACTTAATAAATAGATTTGTACGAAAATTGTAATGGATAAATTTGTATAAAGTATCGCTTTTATTTATTTACACTAAAATATAAAGAGTAGTACTTTAACATAACAATAATTTAAGTTTTTTTTTTAATTTAGCAATCTAAATTTAAAATTCCAAAAACGGTACAAATAATTGTCTAAAATATCGTAAATAAATTACAAATATATATATATATATATATATATTATATTTGAGTTGCTTTTTTCAGTTTAAAGTTTAATTTTTTATTATTAAAAAGAAAATTTAAGGTAATTTAATATTAAATTTATGTTATTTTTAAAAATTTAAACTAATAATGTTATATTTGTAATAAAAACTTAAAAAATGATATTTTTGTCAATTGTGTAAAAACAAAAGATGTTATGTTAAAGCTATTCTTAGTTATTTTGATAATTTTCTTAAAATTAAAATGTTGTTACCTTTAACTAGGTCAAAAGGCTACACATGCCAAACCACCATGAATCTATGTGAGAGAGGAGAGAAAAAAAGGTTTGGTAACTTTACTCTTGGTCCGAAAGTTCCCACCTTGACCTGGTCATCATGGATCTCAAGAACCTAACTCAACATCAAGTACCAACTCTCTTAAAAAAACCCTTCACCACAGAAGCAGGACAACAACAAGAAAACGAAAGAAACCGATATTAAGGTTTTCAACACTGTGGAAGGAAAGAGGAAGTGAAAGATGAAAGCACTAGAATATAGAGAATACCAAGAACTTTGTATAACACACACAAATTCTATTAGAAATCACTTAAACACAATTCTACAATAGTGTTTAATCAGATTTACGCACTATTAACACTTTTCATTTTGGAGGTGTGCTACGCCTTCCAAATTTTTTTAACTCGGTTCAATGTAGATTCGGTTCATTATGTTGAAGGCCCAATATCAAAAAATTAGGTGCACTCTTACCAAGGAGCTGTCGGACAGTTCAAAGATACGTCTGATCTCAACAATTATCGAGAATGGCGGTGAGCTAATGTTAGCATTAAATGATATTTATGAATATTAATAACAAGTAATGATTATTACATTGAAAATTAGACGAGTTGCAGATATAAAAAGAAAAACTCGTGCCATAAGTGAGAGGACAAAATTTAATAGCTCGGATGCAATTTAGAACAAAAAATTATAACCGATCTCATTATTAAAGCATACAAATTTCTTCATTCTCTGCTCATTCTCTCTTATTCCTCACGTAATCCTAGCAATATCTAAAATTGATCAACGGTCGAAGAACTAAGATCCAACAAAAATGAGATTCGGAAGAAACCGAACAAAGATCGACACCTTAAAGTTGAAGGACATAAGATCGTCACATATCCAATCAAATACTCAAATTTTAGTGGATATCATCCAATTAACTTCGAAGTGGACATGAGACACTAATTAATATGCCAATCCAGAAAATGACGACTATCAAAATGCTTGCTTTGCATTTTTCTATAGCTAACTTTTAGCTTGACATTTATGCATTCACACATTCATACATTCACACATTCATACATTCACACATTCATACATTCATACATTCATACATTCACACATTCATACATTCATACATTCACACATTCACACATTCACACATTCACACAATCACACATTCACACATATATACATATATATGTATTATATGCGAGATTCGATATTTTCCGGTTGTATTGGTGGACGAAGAACATGCTTTGCAGTTTTTATTGAATGATCAAGTGCGGTGGATTTGTAATATAATGAGTAAACAAAAAGAGACAAAAAAACATTGAAAAAAATTGATCCACAAAATATGTATCAATTCAAATTAATAATTTTTTAATATATTAATTGAAAAACATATTAATAAAAAAATTACTTTCACGTGTGATTTATAAATATGTTACACTAACATATTATATTATCAAAATATTTTAATGTGATTTGTTACATTATCAAAATATTTCAATGTGATTTGTTACATTATCAAAATATTTCAATATAAATATTATATAAAATATAATTTACTAGATTATTTATTAAAATAATATTAAAAAAATATTTAACAATATGTTATATATAAATCTTTCATATTTCAACATTAAAAATAAATATAATATATAAAAAAATATTAGGAATTTTAAAAATTTAATCAAATAAAATATAAAACAACAGTTTAAATTGATTAAATATTTATCATATGTACAATTTATTTACCTATTTAAAATAGTACATATCCAAAATATAAATAATTTAAATTAATTTATATAGTTAAATTTTTTATTGTTTATTTTATTTCTATAATAAATATTAAAAAAATTAAAAAATTATTTTAAATAAAAAATAAAATTATATACGTATTTAATTTATATTTATTAATTAAACTATGTGAATATTTTTTGAGTAAGACGTGTGGATCAAACTATAGTTGAAGGTAATGAATAATGAGCAAATAAGAAGAGAAGAAGAGATATGTGGTTTTCTCTCTGATTGATTCGGTAACCTAAACCTTCTCTCTCAAGAAACAAACAAAGAAGAAAACGACACTATTTTAACTATTTAACTATGGTCATGTTCGTTTGGTAGCCGTAGGTTTCTGTGGCTGTGGCTGCGATAGATTGTTGTTCGTTTAGGTGTCGCATGTACTTGCGGCAGACACAGCGGTCAGACGCTGCGTCATGCGTCGCAATTTTTTCGATCGCTGATTAAAATAGCGATACGACTAAAAATCTGCGATCAACCGCAACTGCAACTGCCGGCGGCAGATAAACGAACAACATCTGCCGCAGCCGCAGCCGCAGGGTTGACCGCAGCCACAACCACCTGCGGCGAGCAAACGAACAACACTTATATATTAAAAATGTAGAATTTCTGTATTCGTCTTTCTTTTTTAACAGAAAAAACAAAAATCGTCAAAAGTGCCAAAAGGAGTCGTCAAAGTAATATTTTTACATCCTTCTGTGACAATTGATTTATAAAATGCCAATCTAATTAAAGACATATGTATATTAGTAGTTTTTGGTTTTTTTCAGAACATTTTTTGGATGTTTAGGTTTAACATGATTCAACAATTAACTATAGTTGTTTAAACCAACATGCTTTTTGGTATATGTGACCTAACTATATATGTATAAAGCATATTGGAAGCTTTATGTTCAATTATTTTTTTTGGGTATAAATTCAGGTTCAATTCTCATTTAGAATTTGGAGTATGTTTTTTTTGGATTAATAGGTTTTGTATTTGTTAAATGCGAAGTTTCCCCATGTCTCATTTTCTAAACAGAAAAATAATCATTAAAATATTGAACTTTTGCGTTTGAGTAATTTAAATACTAAAATTTTTAATGAATTATTTAAATAACGATTTATAGTTGATTGCGATGATTTACGTATACGATTAGTCAATATTAACAATAGAAATAACATAGTTAATACAGAAATTGATTCTAACGATGATGTGGTGTTTCGATATTTAGTTTTAATTGGTTAAAATAAGTAAAATAGTTAACGATATTATTTTTGCTCTTAATGTTGACTAATCGCATATTTAAATCGGCACAGTTACCTACATATCGTTATTTAAATGATTTATTACAAAATTTAGTATTTAAATAGTTCAAAAGTAAAAATTTAGTATTTTAATGATCATAACATAATCTATATGTATCTCCAACAAAATATATATATATATATATATTATTTTAAATGAATCGGATTCACATGAATTATCCATTATAATAATAAAAAGATTTTGAGTAATTGTGTTTCCTCCATTACGAGGTCTCTAGGTTGGGTTATTCGAGGCATTTCGTCAAGTGTACAACGTTGTTTGATATAAACTAAAGTATTACACTTAAAATATCTTCTCAAAAAACAAACATTTGATTTTCTTAACCAAACACACTCCTATTCTTGAATAATTGGAAAAAATTGTGTTGTGTGTGTGTAGTTGAAAGTTTTCTTAGAGAAAGAGAATATGCATGCGTGAATATATCATCTATAATTGACCTTTTTTTTGCAAATATATATAGAAGTAAATTATAACATGACAAACATATCGTAAAATAGTGATAAATGACAAAGAGAAAGAAGATTAATAAATCTTCTAAAGAATCAAAAAGTTTTTGAAATTTTCTATAATGAACTGTTAAACTATTTATATATAAATAATCAAAACTTTATAAAACCGTATCTATCTAATATTAATAAGTTCTAAGTCCAATATATACATATCTCTTATTATTCTCCTCAAATTGGAGTATGAAGATATCGAATGCCCAACTTGAACAAAATTGTTTGGAATGGACGTTCTCCAAGTGTTTTACTAAAAATATCTGCAAATTTTTTTGTGGTAGAAACATATGTCGTCCGAACTATCACAGTTTGTATATCATCTCTAATGAAATGACAATCAATTTCGATGTGTTTCGTATGTTCATGAAATACAAGATTCGCAGCCATATAAAATGTAGATTTACTATCACAATATAAATCCATTACCGTATAACACACTTTTCATCCATAACATGAAAAACATATAAATGACAAAGAGAAAGAAGATTAATAAGTCATCCAAAAATTGGGAGACCTACTCTCAACAACCAAAAAATAAAATACATTAATGTTTGTTGTGTTAGGTCATTTATTCAGTTACCTAACACTAACTAAATGAAATACGTTAAATTTCGAATCTTGAAAACAAAAAAAAAGAAATACTATTAGTCAATAGTATAAATAAAAAACCCATCTTCAAATCAAAACCATCCAAGTACTCTCTCGTTCTCATTACTCTTACGATCATTAACTAAAACCCTAAAGTTTGCTGGTTCCATTTGGATCAAAGATGGTTTGTGTTATTGTTTTCTTCATTTATTTTGTTGTTTAGTCATATCCTAATCAGTCTTGTTTTTGTTCTTTAGGTTGCGGAGAATAACAACAAGGAAGTAACACTCTCTGCTGCTTCAATGGACAACAACATCGTAAAAGTATCAAATTTTCGTCTTGAGGTTTTTCAAAAGGAACTAGCTTTGGTCAAACCTGAATCCGAGACACGAAAAGGTCTTTACTTCTTGTCGAATCTTGATCAAAACATAGCCGTTATTGTCCGTACTATCTACTGTTTTAAATCTGAAGAGAGAGGGAATGAGGAAGCAGTTCAAGTGATTAAGAAAGCTCTGAGTCAAGTTCTTGTTCATTACTATCCTCTTGCTGGACGTCTCACCATAAGTCCTGAAGGTAATTAGTTGAAGAAGATTGAATATCATTCTCTATCTTCTTTTAATTAACTCAGACAATACCATCAACTCATGTCTTTAATGATGTGAAATCAGGTAAACTCACAGTGGATTGTACTGAGGAAGGTGTTGTGTTTGTGGAAGCAGAAGCAAACTGTAAAATGAATGAGATTGGTGACATCACGAAACCGGACCCCGAAACTTTAGAGAAGCTTGTCTATGACGTTGTTGACGCCAAGAACATTCTTGAAATCCCTCCAGTCACTGCTCAGGTTTACTTCTTCTTCTTTTTCCTACTCAAGCAATCTTTTTGCTTTTAGGGTTTTTAAGTTGAGATATAATTTGTTGGGGTTTTAAATAGGTGACTAAATTCAAATGTGGAGGGTTTGTTCTCGGACTTTGTATGAATCACTGTATGTTCGATGGTATTGGAGCTATGGAGTTTGTTAACTCATGGGGTCAAGTCGCTAGAGGCGTACCATTAACAACTCCTCCATTCTCAGACAGAACAATTCTCAGTGCTCGAAACCCTCCAAAGATTGAGAATCTTCACCAAGAATTCCAAGAGATTGAAGATAAGTCAAACATCAACTCTCTTTATGCTAAAGAGCCAACTCTCCATAGATCTTTCTGCTTTGACCCAGAGAAAATCAAGAAACTTAAACTCCAAGCAACAGAGAACAGTGAATCTCCACTCGGTAACTACTGCACAACTTTTGAGGCTTTATCTGCTTTTGTCTGGAGAGCAAGAACAAAGTCATTGAAGATGTTAAGTGATCAGAAAACAAAGCTTCTCTTCGCGGTTGATGGTAGAGCCAAGTTTGAGCCTCAACTGCCAAAAGGGTATTTTGGAAATGGAATTGTTCTCAAGAGCTCAATCTGTGAAGCTGGAGAGCTTATCGAGAAACCATTGAGTTTCGCTGTTGGATTAGTCAGAGAAGCGATTAAGATGGTAACTGATGGATACATGAGATCTGCCATCGATTACTTTGAAGTAACCAGAGCAAGACCTTCTCTTTCCTCGACTCTTCTGATCACTACATGGTCACGTTTGGGTTTTCATACCACAGATTTCGGTTGGGGAGAACCGATTTTGTCCGGTCCAGTAGCTTTGCCTGAGAAAGAAGTGACTCTGTTTTTGTCTCATGGAGAACAGAGAAGAAGCATCAATGTACTTCTTGGACTTCCTGCTTCTGCCATGGATGTATTTCAAGAACAGTTTTTACAAATATAAAATTGAATAATCAAAGAGCCTCCCGAAACAAATAATATCTAGAAATTATTGTC
Source organism: Pugionium cornutum (assembly GCA_018901935.1). NCBI lineage: Eukaryota > Viridiplantae > Streptophyta > Magnoliopsida > Brassicales > Brassicaceae > Pugionium > Pugionium cornutum. The sequence continues at coordinate 12,466 of JAENJI010000017.1, read as the reverse complement.
GAAAACTATTCGTTTACTCTGTTTTTCTTCTTGATTCCCTTTTAATTTTGTTTCTGCTGAATTATTACTGTTACTATTATTGTCTTCATCTCAAACTTGTCTGTATCTTGCATAAAGTTTCAAACATAAATTTATATAACTCCAATTATATTGTAACATTTTATATATTACTTGATTGTTCCTGAAATCTTGAATTTTCAGTACAATATATATAAATAAAGCTGTATACACAAAGTCTTAAAGAAAGAAAAGAGGAGAAGAAGACGAACAGACTAACTTTGTTCTTGTCTTTAGGACATAGTGTAGAAGCAAAATGATGACTAGGATTTTTGCAATATCTTTTCTATTGCTTGCCACACAAGTCAAGATTCTTCTTAAACGGTCTGAAATTCAAAGGTGCAAACCCAAAGACACAGCGATTAGACCTCTTGGACTTAAACACCTGATCCGTTGTAGTTTTGTAGCCAGGAACATTGCAGGAATCTGAGGAGCTACCGATCAAGCTTGCCTGACAAGAAGCCATTACAGAAGCTTTATCTGCTTCTGCGGCGCAATCCACAGATGTTATGTCTAGCTTGTAGAGTCCGAGCTCGTTCGTGGTTCGATTAGCGGAGAAGGTTATCATCTCTCTAGTTCTCGACGAAGTAGCATTGAATCTACAGAGTATTCTCACTTCCACACCTGTTTTTTTGTTGTTGTTTAGTTAAAACAAAAGTGAGAGACATTTCAAACTTTGATTGTATTCTTTACCTGGCATGAAGTAGTTATGTTTGGAGAAACTGTTGTTGGAGCAGACATCGCAATAAACAAGACCCATTACAGTGATCTTTGCATTTGGTTTGGCTGAAGTATGTCTCAGAGACAGAGAGTTTAAGAAAAAAAGTTGCAGAAGTAACATGAGCATTATCAGTTTTTGCTTCATGTTCACAAGCTTCATCGTTATCTATTGAATAAACACTTGTTGATAAGGTTTCTTTTTGTTTTGTGGTTGATGGAAGAAACAGACAAAGAATGGGCCAAGAGGCTAAAGGAACAAAAAGAAAAAGAAAGATCAAACAAGAAGAGACAGAAACTCCATTGAAACAAAGCCCTGAAGACAAAGTGATGAGCAAAGAGAGATCAACTTCTGGAATGAAGGTTAACAACAGAAAGGAACTAAAGCAAAATTGAGAAACAGAGAAGGTGGTTGTGTTTTTACATTTATTAAAAACGAAGTATCCGAGCTAGGATACAAGAAAATGGAGAAGGTAAGCCACGTTTGTCTGTGTATATATGTGTATGGACCACTGAAAGGAAACTGTAGCCATTATCAATTTATCATCATAGAAACACACCAAGAAAGTTGTCAGAAGAAATGGCTCTTTAGATATCAATACAAGAAGCCAAAACTATGATATTTTTCGGGTTAAGTCTCGGTATTTAGCTGAATTCTGGTAGAGAATTTCATGTTTAAAAGTACCATTAAAAAAATGAACAAAAACCACACAAGATTAACGAAGTATCCAATCCTATCTTATACAATATTATAGATTATAAATCTTTAAGTTAAATGTATTTTTGAATTTGGTAATTATGTATATAGAGATATGATACTCACAAATCAATACAATAACAATTCCTTCAAATATTTTTTTTATTCATATTGGGTTTGATCGTTTGCTCACCACCGTCATCTGCAATTATGATTGCGACTACGACATATATTATTTATTTGTTTACCGTCAGCATGTATGATTACGGTTGATCGCAGGATGCAGTATGTAATCGATACGATTGACAGCAGATAGTTCTGGCAATTAAATGAACGACAATCTACTGCAACTTTATCCGCAAAAACAACAAACAAACGAATATAACTATTATAAACTTCGGCTTAGCCGTAGCTACATCTTCATTCCCATCAATATCAATATAAGTACTATTTACCGTAACGTTGTTCATATTTTATTCGATCATACTTTTGTCATTAGAATTTTGATGTTTTGTTATATAATAGACACATGCAACATACTTTATAATTTATCGATTTATGATTTTTGATCATTGGGTGATGAATTTTGTTTGATTTGATTTTATAAAGTTGGTTGTTTATATTGTTTGAATGCACAATGATTTGGTTCAACTAAATTCCTCAAACTAAAAAATATTAAACGCTTTGTCGTATATATTTGTGTATTAAATTTTGTTACAAGAAAATTGAACTAGATTAACGTGGCCATTGGATTTGTGTCATTTTGAACTTTAAATCAAAAGTTACAGACGATTTAGTGTGTAAATATCAAATTGAGTGACTAGTTAAATTGATCATTTTAAAGAGATCATTGATGTTCATTAAGTAAATATTTATAAATGAAGCATAAAATATGAAATCAAGAAGTTTGGATAGATTGGATTAGGTGGAAGCTTTGTGATCTCTATTTTTGTCTCAATTTTTATCAAAATATAGAAAATTAAAATAATATATTTTATTTTATTATGTTATGGATATGTGTGTTTATTATTAAATCGTTCACACTTTTTAATCGTGATTAAGTTGAGTGTTATTAATTTTTTTTATTAAATTATAATTTATAAAGTGGATATTTCACTAAACAATGACTAAATCAACTTTTTAATATCATGAATTATATATTAAATTTTGATGAATCATGTTTATAGAGAAATATTTTGTTGTCATATCTTATTTGATAGAGACTGATAATTTTTTTCATGATAATTATTAAGATTCATAATTATGAAATTATGACACATGTTTTGCGAATCATAATTTTATTGATTCTGTGATTTAAGAATTAAAATCATTGTGTATCGCTTTATATTCATGATTGTTAGATTTTTATTGTTGTTATTGTTTTAAAATCATGATTTTATAATTATTTGAAAGTTAATATTATGTAAAGAAAATATTATTGATAGAAAAAAGTTGGAGGAGAGATACTTTACCTTTTATGCAAATATTATACAAAACAATGATCTCACTAAAATAAAAACCTAAATAACACATTTTAAAGTTTTTCTTCCAAATCTAACATCATAAAATTAAATTCCCAAAATAGCACAAATACTTATGTGAAAATACTTATTTATTTTAAATAAATTATACATAAACTTAAAGTATTGTATTTGGGTTCATTATTTCCAATTTAGGGTTTAATTTTTTTCTATTAAAATATAGTTTTAATGTATTTTAATCTTAAATTTGTGCTATTATTAGAAATTTAAACTAATAATGCTATTTTTGGAACAAAAACTTAGAAAGATGCTATTTTAGACATTTGCCCGAGATACTTTACCTTTTATGCAAATATTATACAAAACAATGATCTCACTAAAATAAAAAGCGAATCAGAACCGACCCGATATTATTTATTGTTTAAAATACACACAAAAATTGATACCCTTTAATTTTATATTTTTTTTATTATATTTAAATTTCTTTTTATTATGTGACGCGTAAATCATTTGTATGAAATTTAATCCAGTGCTACTCTGATTTTCTTAAATCATAATGTATTCCATTCCTTCAAAAGATTATTATACTGTGATTTTAAATATTTCTCATGAAATTTAGAAAAAAATATTTCTTAAAATTTATTCATTTCATTAAAAGGTTATTTTGAAAAATTATTTTAATGTATATATACTTTAAATCGTAACATATAATCATAGTCGAGTATATATAGAACTTACCAAAATACAAACATGTTTGTGAATATAATACAAACAACGATTACAACTTGTAATTAAACCTATATTGCTTTGTTTTCAAAATAAATTTATCAAATCATCGTAAAGAATAGACAAATATTCTTATCCGACTGTGTGTATCATTAAAAGTTTAATAATTCGGTGTAAAGACAAGACATGTATGTATGTATATGTTTATATTTCTTTTGTTTCCAAATAAACATTAAAGGTATGTTCGGTGCATTTGTATTGTATTCTAAATATATAATAAATTCGTTTTGTGTTTGGTTTTTATTCCATTCTCCGTTACGTTAAAAAAATGTGGTATGTATTGACACCTAAAAGGAAACTGTAATCATTTTTAGTTAATAACATTACCAAAAAGAGAATTTTGAGAAGAAAATGGTTCTTTAGATATCAATTCAAAAAAAAAAAACTATGATGGTTCTTCAGTTAACATTCTTTATTTATAGGATACATATTTTATTTTTTTTGGAGGAGCAAATGGTCTAGTGGTTGTATCATTTCTACGTCCATCCCAGATGTGTGGAGTTCGACTCCACCGCTCCTTGTAGGAGGGTGCTAAATTTTCAATATGAAGATATTGGGCTATTAGGTAGGCTCGTTGTGACTCAGTGACAAAAAAAGGATACACATTTTTATAAGTAATATCCGTAATATATTATTTGAGAAACTTTTTAACAAAGTAACTTTACTTTGACGTGTTAATAACAAAAATGTCATGATGACGTGTCAACACCATAACGAATTTCAGGTTAAATATATAAAAGGGTTTAAGTTAATAGAATAAGTACAATACATGGTACTAATATTAATTTGGTTAGAGAATAAATCTCTAATATATTATTTGAGAAACTTTTTAACAGAGTAATCTTACACTGACGTGTTAATAACAAAATGACATGCTCATGTGTCAACACCTCAACGAGTTTCAGCTTAAATATATAAAAGGTTTAAATTACTAGAATAATTACAATATATGTCACTAATATTAATTTGGTTAGAAAATAAATATAGTTTATTCAACTAACCAAACAATACTATTAGATTTGCAAAAACAATAATTTTTATTTCTTTAAATTTTTTATACATTAATTTATAAATAATTTCAAATAAACAATAGATTTAAGTTACTATTGTAATTCCTAATATATTATTTGAGAAATATTTTAAGAAAATAACATTATTCTCACGTGTTATTAACAGAAATACTATGCTGACTTGTCATCACTACAATAAATTTCAAATAAATATATAAATGAATTTAACTTATTAGAATAATTATAATTATATCATTTTTATCTTGGTTAGAGAATTAATATATTTTTATTAAACTAACAAAAAATAGTATTAAATTCGTAAAAATAATTATTTTTCTTTTATTAATTTATATATATAAATATTAATGTTAAAAGTAATTTTACATGAAAGTTTAAATTATATAAATATTTAATTTATATTTACTAATAAATATAATTTGCGAATATTTCCCACACGCATGATAAATAATATATCATTTGACTAACCAAAGTATATTTTACTTTTAGTGAATATCTAGTATATTTTATTCAACTAACCAAAGTAATAAAATCTTATTCTGACGTGTTATTAAAAGAAATATTATGTTGACGTTTTATCACTATATTAAATTTCAAATAAATATATAAATAAATTTAATTTATTAAAATAATTACAATATATGTCATTATTATTAATTTGGTTAGACAATTAATATGTTTTATTAAACTAACCAAAAAATATTATTAAATTCGTAAAAAATAATTATTATTATTTTTTAATTTATATATACAAAAATTAATGTTAAAAATAATTTTAAATAAAAGTTAAAACTATATAAATATTTAATTTATATTTAATAATAAAATATAATTTGAATATGTTTACTTACGCATTAAGTGGGTATAAAGATAATCTCATCAATGTTTTCTATCGGTCCTTAATTTGACCTTAATTCAATCAAGCATAATGCAATTAACTGCTCCCATCGAAGAAGGAAGAAGAGAATAAGCAGAGATAGAGAAAAAATGAAAAGCTTTTTAGATTTATAAGGGCCAATTAGTTACCGAAGCCCAAATCTCAAAGAAAATTACTTATTTTACTGAACCTTTCGTTTTCCGCATCACATTTTAAAGTAATGGCGAGAAGGAAAATTTCAAGGGAAAAATGGCGGTGATGTGAATTATGTGATTCATACGGTTGAGAAAGAATGAGGAAAGTGTTACAGAACTGAGAGAGTGAAGAGGAAAAACAAAGAAGAAGAAGGAGAAGAACAGTAATGGCTACTCCTTGGTACTTTTTCGCACTACTTCTCACAATTCTTATTAGCTCTCAGGTTCCAATTCCAACTCTAAATCTCCCTATTCCTCTTTTTCTTCTTCTTTAGCTTTTTATGATTGAATCTGGCTTTGGATATTCGTTTTCGATTTGTTTCTTCTTCCTCTGATTTTTTTGTGTGGAAATTCTACGAGTGTACGGATCTACAGTTGAGCAGTCGCTGGTGGTATTTTTGCTAAATCTTTCTGGATCATGTCGGTTAAAGTGTGATAATGATATTCGTACAGTTTCGAGCAATGCCATGACGGATCGTGAGATGCAATATTCCAGTTGATTCTTACGAGTGCTGATTGCTCTTTTCTCGATCCAAAACACATTTTCATTCTGTTGTGACTAATTATTTAAGTTCACGACTGTGAACATTTCACATGATTTCGTAGTGAAAAGGAGGTTGCATGATTGTTTGGTCAATATACTGTAGAATGAAGAATATGTTGTCACTAATAAGCTGCTAGAAAATTCATATTATTAGTGTAAACAAGTCATGATACTCATTCTTTTGTGCTCTGTGTTTAGCTTTCAGATAGAAATTGAACAAGATCATGCTGGACAGATTCGATAAGGAAAACTAAGTTGATGATATAAATTTAACTGTGTGAACTTATATTCCTCAGGGAATTTTAACAACTCTTTCTCAAAGTGATGTACGTTATAAGGGAAATTTTTAAGGTATTTTTGTTCTTTTCATTATGTTCAACCCATTTTTCTCATGCTCAAAAACTTAAGTTTTGTCATGTCTTACTAAGCAGCTATGATTTTTTGTTTACTTTGTAAAACCTTCTTCTACAGCTTATCATTTCTGGTTTATTTCTCTGGAGAGAGATGCAGACATCTTCCTCAGCAACTGCAAGGATTACTACCGATTGGAAGAGCGTGCGCTTATTTGTTATTCCTTCTCTTATATATCTGATCCATAACAACGTGCAGTTTGCTACATTGACTTACGTGGACACATCCACTTATCAGATAATGGGTAATCTGAAGATTATGACCACTGGCATACTGTTTAGGTACCTGCTTCATATGCTTTCTTTCTCTATACTGTCTTTTTTCCGCAGGAGAAATAGGAACCTGCTAAAAAAAGTTTCTGAGTCCCTCTGTCTCTGTGGATTAACTATTTTGTAATTTGTGGTTGTTATAGGTTATTTTTGAAGAGGAAACTATCAAAACTTCAGTGGATGGCTTGGAACAACTACCAGCCAGGTGATGCATACACATTGGATTCGGTATTGTATCCTCTCTATTGCCTAATGAACTAGGCTTATAGTCTTTGTGTTTCTCAAATTATTATTCATGTTTCTACTTAGCAGTTAACACACTGGGTTTATGCTAATTATGTAAAAGCTAAGTGGGCATCAAAGCATGTCAAATGATTTCAACAATTCAATTTTTGTTGTCATTTCAGATTAAGGGATGTGGAGAAGCTTCATGCGATTCGCTATTCACAGCATCAATTCAAGGCTGTTTGTTGGGCTTCCTCTCAGCTGGTTTGTCTGCACTAGCCGGAATTCACACAGAGTTTCTGATGAAGAGAAACAATGACAGCTTATACTGGCCAAACTTGGAGTTGTATACGTAGGTATCTCTTCTTCAAATCAAACTTTTTTTTACTGTACTTATTCAACTTAGAAATCCTTTTTCACTAAGCTGACAGTATTTGGTTCAATCATCGTATACTTACCAGGTTTGGCTCACTTTTCAACGTTGCTTGCCTTATAGCAGATGATTTTAGACTTGGGTTTGAAAAGGGTCCTTGTTGGCAGCGTATCTTTGATGGGTATAGCATCACCACTTGGATGGTAGTTCTGAATCTCGGATCCACGGGCTTACTGGTCTCCTGGTTAATGAAGTATGCAGACAATATCGTGAAGGTAAAAGATCAAACTTGTTCTTTATAATTAGCAAAAGAAGAAAACAAAAATCTGTTCACAAACTCAGACCCACAATCTCCTCTAGGTTTATTCTACATCAATGGCAATGCTACTTACTATGGTTGCATCCATATACCTATTCAGCATCAAACCAACAATGCAGGTTTGTGTATTAATTGATCTTAGATCGTCCTTGCCATATAAAAAAAAGCCTCATTTGACTTATTTGGTCTGAATAAAAAAATGCAGCTTTTCTTGGGTATAAATGTATAATCATATGCATCATGTCACTCCATATGTACTTTGCTCCTCCACACACGCTCGTGGACTTGCCTCTGACCAGCGAAGCGCATCCCATGAACTTAAAGCAAGTTATCGTAGAAGAAAAGACAGATTCTTGATTCCAATGGACCAAAAGGTTAGTTCTATATACATATAGTAAAGTAGTTGTCGATTCCAAGTGACTTAATATTTGCCATCCCCCGAAATAATTCACGAGGAATGGTCATAGATTCCGTCCATGACATTTTTTTATATAAATATATTAAAAAATTTAATACAAACATCAGGATTTGCAAAATATAAAACGATTAAGATTAATCATCTGATATAACAATATAAAATTTTGAATAACAAATCATTTGTTTTCTTTTTCTTCCGATTCTTGAACTTTAGCTATTTTGTTCTCTGACTGATGTTTCACGGCCGTTGGAGTTTTCAACGCAATCTTCATTTAGATGAACTCTTTCGTAGTTGGAGTAGAAAGGGAAACCTCGTTTTCTGGAGTAATCATAGTAAGTCAAGCCATTTTGAATCTCTGCTTGCAAATATCGAAACTTATTGGTCTTATTGATGTTGCACGGACTCAAATCACTCATTGAGACGACGTCGTTACTCAGAAACCATATAGGTGTTTCAGATTTATATTTTACGCTTGTAACATTCACGTCTTTCACTTTTATCCATGATTTTCCAAAACTGTTCTTCAAAACCCATAATTCATATCCTTCTTTCGAATTCGAAAAAATCACACCTAACTTTCCTTCGTAACTAATCAATTCTAGATAAAAATTATGTACTATGTCTTCTGGCACCGACAAAATAGACCAAGTTTCGGTTCGCATACAAAACCGAATCACATTCTTTTTCCACGTGAACCAATGCATGAAACCATATGTTGATACGGGTTGAAATGTTCTCGCAAAAGACTCGTCCGAAGGTAATATCAAATCATTCAATCGCTTCCACGCAAAAGAATCAGAATCAAAAACTTCGCAATTGAGATAACAGAAACCTGACTTTATGTGTCTTCTCTCTTGCATCGATTTAGAAACCCTAACGATCTTATATCGAAACGGGTTTAACTGAATCACCATTAAACCGATTACAAGAGTTAAATATCGAGTTTTTGGATTTGGTATGATTCGGTACTGTTTTGTAGCTGGTTTACAAACAAGGTAATATGGTATTTCACTTTCAGCTCCGTTGTAATAACCATAGCCGGTACAAAGCAAAATTCCATGATGTGTATCGCAAGCTTCGATCTTTACTTGGTCTGAAGGAAGAAATTTGAGCGAGATGCCAATTTTTTCAGTAATTTCGTCTTCTATTTCTTTTTTTTCTTCGAAGCCCAACACAAAAATAGAATAATACTCAAATCGTGGAAATCGTGTATTGTATTGAGTAAAATATCCAAAAACAGAGTTGGTTTTGTGAAGATGATGGTTGATAAAATAGGATTCATAAGTGCGTTTGTTGATTTCTTTACTTAGTAGACGGAATTTTCCAATATCTGTGGCAGAACAATGAGATATGATCTCTAATATCATATCTTCGTTCATTTTGTTTGGAAAATTTGAGAGAAAAAAAAGTTGTGGAAAATTTGAGAGAAAAAAAAAGTTGTGGAAAATTTGAGAGAAAAAAAAAGTTGAGAGAAAAGAAAAAGTTTTTGTATCTGAGAATCGATAGAATTGTGATGCCTATTGTGTTTGTAACTCATCGTCTATATATATATACACGAGGTGAAGGAGATTGGAAAAGAAGATTTCCTTTTCTATTTAAATGCAATTTCCCAAAACGGAAGATCATTAATAATACACTTTTACGTTTCCTTTTATTCAAAAACAAAAAGGAAACAATATCAGTATTTTAGGTACAGAGATACATTGGACTTATGTTATTACCTTTTGTTCAATCCTTTTCGTTTCTCTCTGCCCTAAACAGTGAAACGCCATGGCCTCCGGCAAAGATTCCGACCGTACCTTAGGGTACATGACCCGGAAGGATACGGAAGTCAAGCTTCCAAGACCGACGCGGGTGAAGAACAAGACTCCAGCGCCGGTGCAAATCACCGCCGAGCAGATTCTAAGGGAAGCTCGAGAAAGGCAAGAGGCTGAGATCCGTCCGCCTAAGCAGAAAATCACTGATTCTACAGAGCTTTCCGACTATAGACTCCGACGCCGGAAGGAGTTTGAGGACCTGATCCGCCGCGTGAGATGGAACATTCAAGTTTGGATGAAGTACGCTCACTGGGAAGAATCTCAGAAGGATTACGCCCGTGCTCGGAGCGTGTGGGAACGAGCCATAGAAAGAGATTACCGGAACCATACGCTTTGGCTTAAGTACGCTGAATTCGAGATGAAGAACAAGTTTGTAAACAGCGCCAGGAACGTTTGGGATCGAGCTGTCATGCTTCTTCCTCGCGTGGATCAGCTCTGGTACAAGTATATTCATATGGAAGAGATACTTGGGAATATCGCCGGAGCCAGACAGATATTCGAGCGGTGGATGAATTGGTCACCGGATCAACAAGGTTGGCTCTCGTTTATTAAATTCGAACTTAGATATAACGAAATCGAACGTGCAAGATCCATCTACGAGAGATTTGTTCTTTGCCATCCAAAAGTTTCTGCTTATATTCGATATACCAAGTTCGAGATGAAAAGCGGTGAAATTGCTCGTGCAAGGAACGTGTACGAACGCTCCACGGAGAAGCTTGCAGACGATGAAGAAGCTGAGGTTCTCTTTGTGGCGTTTGCTGAGTTCGAAGAAAGATGCAAGGAAGTAGAACGGGCTAGGTTCATCTATAAGTTTGCACTTGATCATATTCCTAAAGGAAGAGCTGAGGATTTGTATAGGAAGTTTGTGGCGTTTGAGAAACAGTACGGAGATAAGGAAGGGATTGAGGATGCCATTGTTGGGAAGAGGAGGTTTCAGTATGAAGATGAAGTGAGGAAGAACCCTTTGAACTATGATTCGTGGTTTGATTACGTTAGACTAGAAGAAACTGTGGGAATCAAAGGAAGAATCAGAGAAATCTATGAAAGGGCTATTGCTAATGTTCCACCAGCCGAAGAGAAACGATATTGGCAAAGATATATCTATCTTTGGTGGGTTTTTTCTTTTCATATCTTTACTTATTTTGCTAATAAGGTTATTGGCTTCTTACGTTGACAATGGTTAAGTGTCAGTTTTGTGTAACTAAACTGTTTGGGTTTGGTAGTTAGTCTCAGGTTGCTTTAGTTCTATCATCTTGCTTGAGATTTTAGCACTTCCTAGTCACTAAATCTAGTAAAACAGATTCTTGTATTCTGTGGAAAACTATTGATGCTTTTATAAGCTTATGGTTCTGCTGCTTTCTCAAACACTGACACTGATATGCCTTATTATTGTAGGATTAATTATGCCTTGTATGAAGAGATTGAAACTGAAGATATGGAGCGTGCACGAGATGTATACAGGTATGCTAAGTCAACTTGAAACTTATTCACTTTAGTTCTGTTTTATATATCAGTCATGACAGTTTAGACCGACTGTTTGTATTTGTTTTACCGAAATTTTCAGAGAATGTCTGAAGCTTATCCCCCACACCAAGTTTTCTTTTGCCAAAATATGGTTGCTCGCTGCACAGTTTGAGATCAGGCAATTTAATCTCACGGGTGCAAGGCAGATATTAGGAAATGCAATTGGAAAAGCTCCAAAAGATAAGGTAAGTCTTAAGGTTAATCTTGAAACCGTTTACATTATTTCTCATTGCTCATGTTTTACTTACTGTGGTTATATTTTTCCTGCAAAACAGATATTCAAGAAATACATTGAGATCGAACTCCAGTTGGGAAACATAGACAGATGTAGAAAGCTATATGAGCGGTACCTTGGATGGTCACCTGAGAATTGCTATGCTTGGAGCAAGTATGCTGAATTGGAGAGATCTCTTGCTGAAACCGAACGAGCTAGATCTATTTTTGAACTTGCAATATCTCAGCCAGCTCTTGACATGCCTGAGCTGTTATGGAAGGTATAAAATTTTTTCAGTCTAATGCATCCAAAAAAGTGAAGATTTCTCAGACGTGAGAACCAATTGGATTATTAAATTTTGTGTGTTTCTTTGTGGCAGGCATACATTGATTTTGAGATATCAGAAGGGGAACTGGAGAGGACACGGGCTCTATATGAGCGGCTCTTGGACCGTACAAAGCACTACAAAGTATGGGTTAGTTTTGCAAAGTTCGAAGCCTCTGCTGTGGAACAAG